>WNYA01001103.1:0-90599 GCA_019512145.1 Engystomops pustulosus
AGATGGATATAACAGTGTAGTAGTAGTGCCTGTGCTGTAGATGGATACATGACGTGACATTATCATTGCAGCGAGCGGAGAGCTCCTGGGATGTTTTGGTCTCACAGAACCAAACCACGGCAGTGACCCAGCTGGGATGGAGACCAGAGCTCGCTACAACCCGACTAGCAAAACCTACACACTGAATGGATCCAAGACCTGGTAAGGTCCTGCTGCCCCCCTGTGTGTCACCAGTAATATCCCAGTAGTGATCCCTGACCTCTGTATCCGTAGGATCACCAACTCTCCCATCGCTGACCTCTGTGTGGTGTGGGCCGTGTGTGAGGACGGCAGAGTCCGAGGCTTCATCATAGAGAGGGGCACCAAAGGGCTGTCCACCCCCAAAATAGAGGGCAAGTTCTCCCTACGGGCATCCGCCACCGGGATGATCTTAATGGAAGATGTTGAGATTCCGGAGGAAAACCTCCTGCCCAAAGTGTCCGGGATGGGGGTGAGAGTGCGCTGTGTAACCTCTCTGTGCACCTCATTGTATCGCTCTGTGTAATACTCTGTTGTTTACAGGGGCCCTTTGGTTGTCTGAACAATGCCCGCTACGGGATCGCCTGGGGGGCACTGGGCGCGGCAGAGTTCTGCTTCCATGCGGCGCGGCAGTACACACTGGATAGGTAAGTCCTGTACTGCAGCCATATATAGTCTCTACATGTTACACGTACAGCGGCTACGGAAAGTATCCAGCCCAGGATATCTCTGTACTTGGCGGTAATCATCTCTCCTTCCATTACAACCAGTGGTCCTGTCCCTGCCCCCATAGCCTGCCCCCTATGTGTCACTGCTGGGATTGTATTTGGCAGGTAATGAGCAGCGTCAGGTTTTCTCTTAACACCAGAAAGTTCAATCCACGTCTCATCAGAGCAGAGAATCTTCTTCCTCATGGTCTGGGATCCCTCATGTGTTTTGCACTCTATGCGGCTTTCATATGTCTTGTACTGAGGAGAAGCTTCCAGACTCTGCCATAAAGCCCCAACTGCTGGAGGCTGCAGTGATAGGTGACTCCCATCTCCCTCCTGCATCTCTGGAGCTCAGCCACAGGGATCTTGGAGATCTTCTTTATCTCTCACCAAAGCTCTTTTCACACAATTTCCTAGTTTTACTGGGCAGCCAGGTCGAGGAAGAGTTGTGGTTGACCCAAACTTCACCCATTTAAGAATTATGGAGGCCACTGTGCTCTTACGAACCTTGAGTGCTGCAGACGTTCTTTTGTAACCTTGACCAGATCTGTGTCTTGCCACAATTCTGTCTCTGAGCTCCTTGGGCAGTTCCTTAGACCTCATGATTCACACTGTGAGCTGTGAGGTCTTATGTAGACAGGTGTGAGCCTTTCCTAATCAAGTCCAATCAGTATAATTAAACACAACTGGACTCAGATGAAGGAGTAGAACCATCTCAAGGAGGATCAGAAGGAAATGGACAGCATGTGAGTTAAATATGAGAGTCACAGCAAAGGGCCTGAATACTTATGACCAAGTGACATTTCAGTTTTTCATGTTTGAAGGAATTCACCAGTATGAAAAATACTCACTGCTCCTCTTCAGCTTGATCCCAGCACTTGTCTTCGCTGGTTTTGACACGCCAGGATCACCTAGAAAAGAGACTTCTAAAAAGCAGGTTGGAGCGCATGGACCAGATGTCTGGTGCTCTGGGCTGCTAATTATGCACACCCCCTGTGTGACATCATCTCCCCTCCCAGCATGGGAGAGGGAGGTACAGGAGGTGTGCATAATTAGCAGCCCGCAGCACCGGACATCTCGTCCACACGTTCCAACCTGCTCTTTAGAAGTCTCTTTTCTAGATGATCCCGGCGTGTCAAGACTAGAGAAAACAAGGGCTCGGATTAAGAGGAGTGGAGGTGAGTATTTTTAGTGATATTTTTTTTACTTTTTCATACTGGTTGATTTCCTTTTATAAATTAGCTAAATTATCTTTATTTGGTTTTTTTTTCTGTGAAGACGGGGGAAGAATTTACATTAATGTGCAAAAAAAAAAAATAACTCTTTTGATCTCAGCATTTGGCTGCAATGAGTGAAGAATTTAAAAAGGTCTGAATACTTTCAGTACCCTCTGTATGTTACTAGTGGTGATGTGACCAGTGTGGCACATGGGACCCCCCATGCCAACCTTCTTTTTGCCTTACAGGGTCCAGTTTGGTGTGCCCCTTGCCAGGAACCAGCTGATACAGAAGAAGCTGGCGGATATGCTGACAGAGATCACCATCGGACTGCAGGCTTGTCTGCAACTTGGGCGTCTAAAGGATGAGGACAAGTAGGTGCCGGATTTGTGGATCGGTACATTTTGGCCACAAATTTATGGAAACCCCTGGAAATGTCAGTGATTCCTTCTATGTGTAGTAGTAACTCATCTTCTCCTTGTAGAGCGACTCCAGAAATGATCTCTCTGCTGAAGAGGAATTCATGTGGGAAGGCTCTGGACATCGCCCGCCAGGCCCGGGATATGCTGGGAGGGAATGGGATTTCGGATGAGTACCACATCATCAGACACGTCATGAATCTGGAGGCAGTGAACACGTATGAGGGTATGTATGTAGCGTGACATCTGCACACAGGGGAGGCCTGTATAGTTGGTCGGGCATTGAGCTGATATTGAATATTCCTCTCCTGTGCAGGCACTCACGATGTCCACGCCTTGATCCTGGGACGAGCCATCACAGGACTTCAGGCCTTCACTGTAAACAAGTAAATGTGTCCTGGATATCCCTGGGGTAGAGGTCGCAGGACATGCTCCGTGTCACACAAGCTATTCAGTATATAAATCTGTGTCCTGCTGCTGCTGCTATAGGTTTGTACATGTGTGAAAATATGGAGACGGACCATCTGCGGTCACTCTTATTATACGACTCCTTCAGCTACCGTCCACACTGGCGTCAGCTCTGAGATGACGGTAACATCCTGCAGATCCCGGTCTTACAGACTATTCATAATCTTACAGATTTTAAAAGTGGCAATGTAGTGGACGGTGCGAGATGTCCGAAAAATTCTCACGGTTCAAATAAAAATCTTTAGTTTTGAAATAAAAGCTGATTTTTTTTTTTGTCATATTTGTTAATGCGAGACCCAAAAGGGTGTTTGGTGACCATAGCTTGATGTTGATCTAAAACTAACCAGCTAATTTGCACTGGTTTAAAGGGACCACTGGGACCACCAGCAATCTGCAGAATAGGGGAACAAACTGCCGCTGTGAATGAAGTGCTTCAGGCCTTGTTCACATTGTGTTAGCGTAACATCAACATTGTGTTTACATAATGCAATATTTACAATGCAGACTTAACATGTGGGCATGCGCAGGGGGTGCATGACTGGCGCTCAATTCACTCCTATGTGGCTGTAGAAGGGCAACATCTTACTCATTAGGCTGCGTTCACACATTGCGTTTACATTGTGTTAACATTTCATGTGCATTAAAAACAATGTAAGTGTAATGGTAAACACAACATATAAACATGCCCTTAATATTAGTGAAATGCTGTCCACACATGCATAATGTCGCTTCATTCACATTCCGATGGACCCCTCGTTTTTGGGATTTGTGGGGGTCTCAGCACTGAGACCCCCACTGACCAGCAAGATGGGCCCTATCCCATGGATAGGGCCTAACATTTCTTTGTAGGAAAACCCCCTTAAGCTAAAATGTAGCGGTCCAGAGGTAGATAGCAATGCAGCAGATTTGATTCTGATGATACTTTCCAACAACAATGTTTTGATGGCAAGTGAATGGATTTCCGAAGTCTTACTTAAATTAAAACAATGGACTGCACCCTAACACAGACCAAAAATACAGCTCAGTATTGATTGGTCTAGTTCCAATAACACGTAAAGCTTTCACCTGGGAGAAACTTTTATTTAAAGATTTTGCCAGTGGAGAGAGAATCTTCTAATTCCTCGTCCTGTTAACACAACACAGAATACTGCAGAACATAAATGGCTGTTTGAGAAGAAAACTCCCAACACCTGTGAAGTGGAAGCCATGTCCGGGTCAATGTAGCCTGCACATGGTGGGGTCCCCGTGCTCTCAGCTGTGCTGTAGGCCCAGGTCTTCGTAGACGGTGACCACGGTGTCACACACTTGCTTGAGCTCGTCCTGCAGCTGCCTGATCCTTTCTATGACCTCGGTGAGCTCCTGCAGCCTGACCTCTAGCTGCGCGTTGTTCTGCTCGTACATCGTGTACATTCTGGTTTCCAGACGCCGGGACACATCTGCCACCTGCCAGACAAAAAGCCACGACTCAACGAGACCCTCACGTGGAAAAGCGCCCACTACTACGTGCTTGGATAATTGTGATTATTTCGAGATTTTCCGCTTTTGCCAGTCACATGCGGTAACTTCCTGGTTTTTGCCAAATTAGAAAATTATCATTCATCAGCGACTGCCAGGAAATCTAATAGTGAGATGCAGATTGTGTTCTGGACTATAGGGATGTTTTGTAGTTTCTCCGTCACAGCTGGAGGTGAAATCACTTTGCTGCGCGCTGTAAGTCACGGCAGAGGATGTTCTGTGCAGCTCTCTAATTGCTCCGGCTACCTGCATCCTCAGGGGATATAATGCGGTGACAATAATGTGCTGAAAGCTGATTACAGAAATATGTTGTGGGGAGGGGACGACTAATCTCTACAATTTAGTTTAAGAGCCCAAAAAGTGATAACGCCCCTAAGGACGTCCATTCATGCTGCATTGTTTTAGAGGATATAGAAATTAATTTCTTTGTATCTGGCTGGCCAGGTCTAGCCTAGTTTTTTGTTAAAACAAAAGTTTGCTGGTTTTGCATTAGAATGCAGGCACGGGGCAGGAACGCCCTGCGCCCGGCCACTCCAACCGCAGCCGTGCCCCTCTATTCCCCTCCATGCCCACATGGATATAACATATTCCTGGGTATGTTGGCAAATCTGCATTAATCTGAATACAGCGATTTTATGCTTCGGCATAGTTTTAGGTTGGGCTTTCTTTCTGCAGAAATCTGTACCCTAAAGGCAGGGAAATGTTATATTTTATTTATATGCAAATGACAATTGGATGCACCGTAACTCACGGCCACGCCCATTGCGCACAGAAATGCAGATTTGCATTTGTTTCTCTGTATATATAAATAATTTATAATCACAAGCCAGGGCCGTCATCATAGCGGTAGCAGCCGCGATGGGGCCTACAGTGTCAGGGGGCCCTAGCATCCGATCTGAGACACTAAAGCCTTACTTTATACATATTCTGCTATCTACAATGTACAGCATAATATGTATATAACAGTGCACAGTACACAGCTGAGCCAGAAGCTCAGATAAGAAATCTTGAAGGAGAACACAGCAGAACGACAGGACCTCTCATCTCTAATTCCTGCCATGTACTACCCCAATGTGCTCAGCAGCTACTGGGACAGATCTGTGTGTATAAATGTATATATCTGTGCATAAATGTCCAAGTATACAAAATATGTATATTTTCTGAGGGTGTAGGGCCCAATTAAGAAGTCTGCTATGGGGCCCTGTCTTCTTACCCCAAATTACTGGACTAGTCTTATTATAGACATGTATATGGGATGTGCTATTTATTATGCTAGGAAACATGGGGGAGTTGTTGTTATAGTGAATTATCTCCATACCTTTTGATCATATAATAATGATAGAAGCCATTACCTTGATATTAAGGTTTGTGTTAAAGTTCTTCATCATGGTTTGGTCCTTTGTGCGTCCTTCATTGATCTTATCAATCAGGGTTTGTGCGCGGCTCTGTAGCACCTCCACACTGGAGTCCAGGGCAGCGAAATAGTTTGTAGTCTTTCCTTCAGAGGTGCCGCTGGTGCCTGCTGCTTCACATCCAGGACTGGGTGTTGAAGGCCCGGCCTTGCTGCCAGATCAATAGAAAATTCCTTAGTGACTAGAGATAGTTTTTATACCATGTAAAATGATGTGAGATTATTTATTTGTAGCATGTGATGTGTACAGGCATGTGACGGCAACAGAGGTGCACAAGGTGTCTATTAGTCGATTCTGATTTCATCTCTACCAGGGATGGCGTCGGGCCCAGTTGTAATGAAAAGCTAAAATGTACAACAATCTTGGTCATTTGCTTTAAATACATCCCTGTAACTTGGCCACAAGGTGGTGCTATTGTTCCATCGTCTCAAAATAATACATTATTATACAGCAGATTGTTATTGCACCTAATTGATGGAAAATAAATGGAAATAGACACCTAATGTATGCAAGAGGAAAACACCCCAGACTTAGGGGGAACCTGTAACCAAATTTTACCCCATTAAACTTCCAGTCCCCTCAGGTAGGGGATGAAATGTCCTTTCTAAAATTCCCTGTTTTATGTAAAATCTCGCCTGTTGAGCAGAGAAGAGTCATATTTGCTTGAGAAGAGTCATGCTTAGAGGCTTCAGGGGGAGGGTCACTTCAGACACCCCTATCTTCCATTCTATGGGACCTAGAAATATGTTGTCATATTAAAGATAAGAATTATTTTAAGCTAGCAGAACCGATCTGATCTGAAAGACAAGATTCTTATGTTTAATATGACACCAACACTATGTTTCTGGGTATTGAAGAAACAAAGATAGAGGTATCTGAAGTGACGCTCCTGCTGCTGCATCAAAACTTGACTCATCTCAAGCAAATATGACTCTTCTCTGCTCATTTTCACTTGACTTTGGAGAATTCTTGTTCATAGGCAAAACATTTCACATAAAAGAGGGATGTCTAGAAAGGACATTTCACACTCAACTTCAGAGGGCTAGTACTTTAATAGGGTAAAATCTGGTGACAGGTTCCCTTTAACCCATATGGTATGGACCTCAAAGCCAGGGTCACATATAGTGAAAACATTCCTCAGTCCTAAAAGCTGTGAGTCACGGATTGTGCGATGGACGGATGTCACAGACTGGACATAGTGCTGAGGAAGGAACATATACTACAGTATATAAAGATAAAATATACACTGTGATGCTTGGAGTCTCTACTCAGCACTGTTTGGTTTGTGGAATTGGAAAAGTGTACGGTCCGTGATTTATGGACCAATCACGGTTGTGTATTTTTAGCCTTAGGATATAAAAATCTGCTGATAAAACACATCAAAGACGCTACAAGTAAAGGAATTCAGACAACTCTAATACTAATATTACCGGTCTGTCCTATACGCACAAAACCCAACCTAATCCTCGTCATGGAGATGATGACCTACGAGGCTTCTAGTCCGGGTCTTTTAACCTCTTGGTCAGGTCACATTTACAGATGCAATTAAGCCTTTTTTTCAAACCGGTTTCTTTTTAAGCTTTTTTTTCTGTATTGATAATTTTTAAAAATGTAAAACACTCTCTCTTTGTTGTGGTGACAACTCGCAGGCGTTTTGCCCAATGGGTTTGTAATAAGTTTCAAAACTAGGTGTATATCCAGAGACAAGTCAGGTTAAGGCCTCTTTCACACTAATGTGTGAGGGACTGATATCCAGCTGCACAGTTTGCTGCAGGATATCGATCCGCAGAAGCCAGGGTGAAGACACACGTGGCGTTTTTAGGCCGTTTTTAGTTAGTGCGTTTTCAAATCGTAAAAAAACGTATGCGTTAAAAATCGCATGCGTTTTTGACAGGTTTGACCAATTATCTCAAACTGGTCAAAAACGCACGTGTTTTTTTCCGATCCGAAACCGCTGTGGGATGGAGCACGTGGTGTTCTGAACACGTTTTTGGGCCGTTTTTGAGCAGTCCGTTTTTGAAAAAACGCCACATGTGCCATCACCCTAAGGCCGGTGCCACACGCACCGCTTTGTCTGCGTTTGAAAACGCAGACAAAGCTGCGCCCACGGTGGCGGGCCTCGGTTCTATAGAACCGCCTGCAGTCGGGAACGAGCCGCCGGTGTTTTGTGTTAATTTCAAAACACCAGCGGCTCGTTCCCTATAGCAGGCGTTTCCATAGAAACGCCGATGGGATTGGGCCGAGGCAAACGCAGACAAAGCGGTGCGTGTGGCACCGGCCTAGGGCTCCCGGCCATGGTATGGAGACCCCGCAGTGGTGTAACTGCACTGTGCACATCCACTGAAAAGCTATAGAGCACACTATCTTTTCCCATATGTACGGCCGGGCACCATGTATGCAGTGATCACGCCTCCTCTCTCCAGTGCGCAGCTGTATGCTCGCTAGGGCTAAGGCCGCATTCATATATACATCGGATGTACATCCCCCACAGGCCAGCAATGAGCGCACAGCACCATATGGAGTGGTACGGTGCAGCACAAATGCAGCACGTTACCATTCCGTAGCTGGGGAAAAGATAGGACATGTCCTATCTTTCCCTGGAATATGGCGCAGTTTGCCATGTTTCTCTATGGAGAGGGGTGGGAGTATGCAACGCCCACCCACTCCTCCTCTCCCTGGCGGCGAATGGTCTGAATTTAGCCTAAGGCCCAGGTGAGCAAATGTTAGTCTGAAACACACCTTAACCTGACATATTTTGTCCCTGGATACAGACCTGATAGTAAACATTGTTAACAGAATTAACTTGGCAGTAGTTCATTAATTGAAATAAAAGTCCTTTCTAATTAATGAAATCCTGTGTAATCCAGTGAGGAAATTAGCACTAAATACTTTGGTGTTTACCTCCCTGACAAATAGGTCACTGTGGCATGAAAAGGGTCAGATTTCGGTCGGTTTTAGCTTCAGTATTTTTGCTGTTATTCTATAGGAGTGGTTCTCAACCTGTGTATCTCGACCCCTTTGGGGTTGAATGTCCCTTTCACAGAGGTCGCCGGAGACCGCGGTCACACGTTCCGCTTGGGGCCCGTCATAATGTGACGCTAGCGCACAGGGGGAGGTCGACACGTACACACATGCGTTTCCAGGGAAACGCATGCGATTGATAAGCCGATCACACGCTAGCGTGGCGTTATGAACGGACGCCTAGCGGTACGTGTGACCGCGGTCTAAGACATATTTCCAGAAAGCGCGTATTTCCAATGGTCTTAAAGAAACCTGAACCAAGTGGTAGAAGTAATCAATCAATCGCTACACCATCCCCCAGCTGTTGTATATGAGTCATCCAGCACAGGTTGATTGGTCCTGTCTGGACAGTTCAGGAAGCTCCATGTATATTGGGGGACATTTACTTAAAGTGTCGGTGTCTGCATTGGCTTTGTTACCGACCTGCTCTCGGAAAGAAGACACACATTTAATATTGTAGAGCTGTGCAGAGACATTTCTGGCCCCGAGACCATTTTCTGTCCCCGAGACCATTTTCTGTCCCTGGGACCAAAATCTGTCCCGAGCACCAGAAATGTGTCCAACAGTCCCTGCTAGACCAGTTTTCTTTTGGTCTACTTTCCGCCAGTTTACAGCGCCCAAAAATGACTGTGACACATATTAATTCTGTCTGAGTTTCCACTCTGCCAAAGCCACGCCCCTTTTCGGAGAAGAGTCGGAGCAGACGGAAAAAGTCATTTTTTCTGTCCCCGACAGCTAATAAATAGGTCTGAGAGCAGAACATGCGGTGAAAGCGCCACAAAACTGGCGGAAACACCATAGTAAATGTCCCCCAATGTGTTTATGTAGGCACCCAGCTTTCCCAATGTCCTGAATTTTATAATTGTTTTTGAGCAAAACCAGGGATTAAACAAGATATGTTTCTGCATCAGTGTTGCTACACTATTCTCCAGTTATGTTTGGTTCACAAAGCATAAAAACTAATGGTAATTTCCTAAGAACCAGGACTCCACTCCAGAGCCACACTGACACCAAGAGGCTAGATCAGCTTCCTCTTACGGTCTCCCATGGTCTACTTCCTATCATGGTCTATCCTGTTTCATATCCACTTGTCCTAGATCCGTCCTGCCCCCAGTGTAAGACTGGTGCCAGCAATATGCAGCAAACTCCTGTGCTATATGGAGATGACTCAGCCTGTGATCCCTCTTTATAATCCCCTAGCAGCACACTGACGTACAGTAGTTTGTGGCAAGGGGTTAAGATAGGTCAGCAATCTTAAAGGGGTTTTTCCAAGAATCTTGGAGGTAATGCTGTTTTTGAATTGCGCTTTTAGACACAATTTAGTCACTGGGGAGGAGTTACTGCCAATCACGGATGAGTTTATGATTATGAGTTGTTTCATAACTGTAGCCACGAAAATAATTTAATGGTTGGGGGTCACCACAACATGTTGTACAGGCGGTCCCCTACTTAAGAACTCCCGACTTACAGATGACCCCTAGTTACAAAAGGACCTCTGGATGTTTGCAATTTACTGCACCTTAGCCATAGGTGCAGGACTGCCTGTACTGTATAAAAGGCTTGCAGAATCATGAAGGTTAAGAACGCTGCTCCATAAAAACCCGTGCACTGCATTTTTTCTGTTTTGGAGATGACAGGATCAATGCTATGGACCTTCAGCTCTTAACCAATCATTGGGTTGGCCTCATTGCAAAAAGTAAATGTCCAAGATTGAATCGAGGACACCGAAGTACCACCAATAAACTTAGGGCTCATTCAGATGCATGTGAATCCGCATAAAATGTGGACGTGTGATATCAGTGTTGATTCAAGGTACACAATTTGTGTGTCTAGCTCACGAACCCCATGAGGCCATTACACTGTCATGGTGTCTGTGTTAAAGGACACCTACCATGTGATTTGATGCATTATGAAGCAAACATACCTTGAGAACGCTGTAGCTACACTGATGCAGAAGCATATCTTGTTTAATCCCTGAGCTGAGTGGTTTTGATGAGAAAACAATTATACAATTATAAATGATAAAGCTCTGTCACTTATGGGCCTTGCTCCGCGCTTCTCCTCTTAAATTAAAAAAAAAACACACTAGGAGCCGCTTACTAAAGTAAGCGGCTCCTAGCTTTACCACATTTTTAGCAGTATTGAACTGCTAGCATTATCAGAACCTTCCGATAAAGCTAGCAAACACTGCACTGCCATACCTTTGGGGCGCCGGACCATGCTCACAGCGGTCCAGCGTATTCATGAGGGGGCGGTTTGAGGAGGTGTCTGCCGCATGAAGCCTGGCAGTCACCGCCGGCCTATGGCATTGTATGGGCTGTCCGGGAAAGAAGCAGTGCCTCGGACCGCCCCCTCATGAATATGCCGGACCACTGTGAGCATGGTCCAGCGTTCCGAGAACGATGTAATCACTGTGTTGTGCCTGACAGGCAGAAGTAATCAATCGCTGCACCATCCCTCAGCTGCTGTGTATATATTATCTAGCTCAGGTTGATTAGTCTGTATAGTGTGTTAGCCAGTATGCAATCCAGCTTTCACAAAATCCTGAATGTTATTGTTTTTTTTAGCAAAACAACTCAACTCAGGGATAAAACAAGATATGTGTCTGCATCAGTGTAGCTACAGCATTCTCAAGGTATGTTTGCTTCATAATGAAATCAAATGGTAGGTTTCCTTTAATCAGGAGTGCGCTCTGTACCCTGGTAACCATGGCATGAATACTTTCTAGGGATGTGTTCTTCAATGAGCAGATCTCACCTAGTAGAGGCCTGACTATCAGATGGGCCGGCCCGCTCGGCACCTGAATTTACGGATTCTTCACGTATTTCTCTCTGACCCATCTCTTTGTCTGCCATTTAGATCGTCAGGAACAGTCACCAGAGGGGAAAATGTAAGAGAACTGGAGAAGAAAAATAAAATAATGTTACCTTCTATGGTCAATTTTTACATTTAAGTAACGTGGTAAAAAAGAAATAAAGGACATGTCCTACATACATCCCCCTAAGATCGTGTGAATGCGGCCTAAATCTGAAACTCGCATGCGTTTACACCTAAACGCTTGCAATTGGGATTGAGCATCATGTGTTTTTCCAGTTAACATGTGTTACTAGTTTAACTACTTCCCAATTGCGCTGGAATTTAGTTTTCAAAGCATAGCTCAGGCGCAGCGTGTGAACACGGCCTTCAGATGTGACAGTCAGTAGCACCTAGGGCATCTGCGCAATCGCGTATAATCTCCCCTTTTACATATGTAACATGTTTGAGTGGCGAGGGGGGATGTCAAGATGTTTAGTGGATTTCATCGGGAGAAACTCTTCCTCTTAACCAAAACTCCTCCTCATGTTCCGAACGCAAGCATTGTAGTCAGAGCAGATACGTGTTCTGTGGTGGGGGGGGAGTTTCACTCGCATTTCAATACACAATCTTTATTTAAAGAGAACCCGTCATGCAAAATAACCCCCCTAAACTAAATATATTTTCATAAACTGCCATTAGAGAGCATTGCATCTATCCCTTCATTGTCCCTCTACATGCCTGTAACCCTAAGCAATGAGGTCCTAAAGCTGTATGCAAATGACCTGTGAAATGTCCAATGAAGCATTAGCATATTCAAGCTGTCCACTCTATTCATGAGTGGGAGGCACAGCCACACCCCCAGTGCTTGACTGACAGCCTGTATAATGATGTGAGGCTGTATAATGATGTGCTTCCTGGTGCTGGTGGCCACACCCCCAGTGCATGACTGACAGCCTGTATAATGATGTGAGGCTGTATAATGATGTGCTTCCTGGTGCTGGTGGCCACGCCCCCTGCAGCCTGTGTGTGTGTGTATAGGAGAGATACAGCAGCTCCAGGCAGCCATGTTACAGCAGAACATGTCAGATTCATGTGTAGCTGATGTCTGTGTCTCTCACCTGTATATTAGGAGGATGCAGCATGTCAGCAGATGCAGCACACACACTAGCCATGCTTTACTATACATTACACACAGACATGAGCAGGGGGAGGAGAGGGGAGGGGGAACAGGGGTGACATCACTGCCTCTGACCATGTGACCAGCCTCATTTACATGATAAAAACTAGATGATTTTACAATGATTAATGTATGAAATAACTAGATAAAGGCTGGGATGGATCCTTGTGAGCTGCTCCAACAGGTAGAGGTGACAGGACAAGTGACACAGACCTGATGACATGTGTCCTTTAAAGTGGGTGCCCCATGAAAGTAACCAACAGTAGTGGATCATGACATAGTCCTCCATGATCCCGATTGCTGGTGATCACAGGAGTCGCATCCTCAGAAATCTGTAAATTACCATCTCTATCCTGTGGATAAATTACTTTCATTGGACAATCCCTTTAAGGGAAATCTACTGTCAAAATCCAGCCTGATAATCCAGGGACACTTACTCATAGATCCAGGCACTGTGACTGTGAAATCTACTTATATTTGTTATTCATGGCCTTCTTCCTTCTAATATCAATTTTTAAAATTATGCTAATGAGCCAGAAGCCCCTCCATGCACTGGCTAGACAGGCTGTTACACTGTGCCCCTCTACTCCCTCAGCATTTCTCCCTCCCTCTGCCTGATGTAATCTCACAACAGGACAGTGGGATAGGGAAGTGCTCCTGTGCAGTGTTACAGCCTGTGAAGCTAAAGCAGTGGTTCTGGTTACACTTCCTAGAGCTTTTTAGCATAATTGTAAAAGTTGATTTTAGAAGGATGGAGACCATCTCCTAAATTCCTGCGTAAAAGCGGTATTGGCGATCACTCAGAAGTGTACATATTAATTAATAAAATAATAACATTTTTATTGCTATTGCTGCAAGGGGAACTTTAAATGTCCCAATATTTATCCACCATTGACATCATAATTTACAAAATAATGCCACCTCGCCCCCAAAAAATGAATAAATAATCAAAAAATTAAACAGTGTTTGTACCCTAGAAAAACTAAAGCCCACCCTGAAAAAAAGAAACAAAAACCCTTCAATAAAATGTAAAAAAAAATAAAAGTCATTAATATTTACATTTCATTATTTTCAGATTTGGAGATTATGATAAAAAAAAAAAAACCTTTTTAATTAGATCAAAAATATACATTTTATAGTTGTAGTGTCAATGGTAAATACATATTGTTCTTATTATAGTTTTATACCACAAAAAAACCTTGTTTTATCTATAAAATATACGTATTTAATTATTTTCTGATGTTATAAGATGATGTAATATTTGGGGCTCCTCTAATCTGTCACACAGGGTAATAACAAATGTAACCCACACATGACACCTACACAATGACTTTTTAAAGCAGTGAAAAAGCAAAATAATTTCCCCAGGTGACAGAGAAGAGCTGTACAGCTCCCTTCACTTTCTTCATGAACAATTAAACATGGCGGCCGCTGTTTCTTGTATACATCACAATTTCCTCACAGAGTCAGGAGGCGGGAAAGCAGAAGGGGCGGAGCTTCATTTTCAAAATGACCGCGGAGCCGGCGGGAACGAATCAGAAAGAATCCTAAAGGGGCGTGGCTTCACATACTCCGGGGATCCTCGCTGTAGAAGCGAGGGGGCGTGGCTCAACGCGGTCTCCGTCCCGACTTCAATTATATCGGCGTTCTCAGGACGGAGAAAGAGTTGAGTGCACTGGTGACTCAGGAAGCCGTCAGCTCTCTACATTATCATTTTGCATTGGCTGTGCAGCACAGAGGCCGGCAGGCGCGAGGTGATGCCGTCATCGGACCTGCCGGCTTCGGAGCTCCGCATGGACGCAGCAGAGAAGAAAGCAGGACTTCTGCACAAACTATGGATGCGTCATGATTACTTAAAAACTTAAAAAAGGGAGCATTTTGGTATCTGTATTATTGTGTAAGACAACTGTCAGGTTACCAAATTTCAAAGGGATTTTCACTGGAAAATCATTCTTTGTGGACCTCTCCTTCATCTGTGTGTCCTATATAAATAAAGGAATTATTATTATTACACATTGGGGCTCATTTACTAAGGGTCTGCAGACCACACTATCGTCGGATATTCCGATGCATTTAGCAGGGGGTTTTGGTGTACACGATCGGATTTTGGCGCAGGGGCGTCGGCTTTCATGCGACACAAATCGGGGGGCAGGCCGTCGGACGATCCGACAGATGTGGACTGAGCGCGGGATTTAACGTTTAAATTGTGTCACAAGCCATGCACTTACATACACTGGGAAGAAAAAGGAGAACTCCGGCGGACCTAAACAGGGGGCGACTAATGCAGGATATCGGGCGCACAATGTAAGTGAATTGCGGCACAGTGAATTATCGCCAGACGATGCACCTCGGGGAACGCACAGGGACGGGTAAGTAAATGTGCACCATTGTGTAAACTCAACCTCAAAGTGGGTGCCCCATGAAGGTAACCCACATTGTATTACATGGAGATGGTGGCCATTAACGAATTGGGCACCACCCTATCACCTTTAATTGTTATTCCCTGCGACGTCATTGGGGAACAGCCATCAGATGCCCTCACAGCAGACTCCAGGACCTGTCATTGCTGCAGATCTGTAACAGTGCGCCAGCGGTACAATTACTATTTGTTATGCAGAAAACAAGTCCACATACAGCTCTGTACGAGGAAACATAAAAAAAAGTTCTAGATTTTTTGCAGGATGGGAGTGAAAAATGGAAACGCAAAAACCAAAAAGGGCCAAGTTGTTAAGGGGTTAAGAGGAATGCGTGACTGTGTTGGGTCCTGTGCACACCGTCCTTGTTCCACAAACGGAGATCACCTCCGTCTGGAGGCTAATAGAGCGTCATGGCACACACTCAGCCCGTCGCTCCATTTATTATTGGGAAAGAGACCTGCAGTTGCGTTATCCGTGGGGTCCCAGCAGTCGGACCCCATCAATCAGCATATTATCCCCCATCCTACGAGAAAGACCGAACACCGAATCTTGGGGAAACCACTTTAAGTGAATTTCAGGTTCTATTCTGGGGTCCGAATTATGAGATTAAAATTTCAGAGCCGGAGCTGGAGCCGGTTGCGTCCTAATCATGGAGTCTATTTGGGGTCTAGTTCTGATTTTCCAGACTGAGGCCACTGTCACCAGGAGTCCATTGTGTTTCAGCACGAGAATGATAACACTCCTCTATGCAGCTACAATGTAAACGCAGCCCTAAAATCTGACCTAAGCCTAGGTCAGAGGTTACATTGAAGCATATGGAGTTCAGTAATAAGTAGAAAATGTAGGAAAGAAGACAAGAACAACACATGATATGAGGAATAATGAGAACATATTGGGATGTGACGTAGGGATTAAGCTGTGCTAGCAGTTGGCATCATCTCCCCGGGAGGGTAATCTGGGGTTATGTCACAAGCCGAGCTGTGCCAGTAGCACACAGTGATGCGGAGGGAGTCACTATCAGGCTGTGCGGAGGGCACACACATCCACCATTCTACTGCGGAGACCACCAGCAACCTACCTGCAGAGCATAACAGCTGAAAAGTGAGTATTATTCTTCATATACAGAGGAGCTATAGCGCGTAGAGAGCTTAAAGGCGTATACCTAAAATTTTCTAAATTAAAGGGGCTTCAGACTTTACCCCATTAAACTACCAGCCCCCTCAGGCAGTGATTTAAATGTAATTTCTAGAATTCCCTCTTTTATGTGAAATCTCGTCCATTTACCTATTAAAAATCTTCTCCAAAATCATGTGGAAATGAGCAGAGAAAAGTGCTTCTTTTTTGGACTCTTTAGCATTTAGATCCATGTTTCTGTTGTCATTTTAAAGATAAGCAGAAGATATACAACCTTAGTTAGGAATAAAGATAGAGATCCCAATTCTCCACAAAATTTAACTGCCTGTAACTTTTTTTATAACACATAGATGTGCTGGTCTTTAATGGGGGTTATCCCCTATCCCCAGAAGGGAATGCTGGTGATACCCCAGCGCTGTGCTAAGCAATTTCTGAGAGATTCCGGCACTGGGCTCCCAGTCTCATCAGTTACATGTCCATGAATCTACTGATTGGCCCAGTAAAGGATGGAGTGGACCCTGCTGGTACAGGGGTGTCCTTTACACTTCATATTTTAATAGGGCTATTGACTGCCTGATAAATTCGGAACAACCTAGGATTACTCCTTTAAGTTTCCCTCTAGACTCCAGATGTGGATCTGAGCTTACAGCAGGTATAGTTGCCTGAAGAGCTTACAGTCTTATGTTAGTCTGTGATATGTAGCTGGTAGTCCTAGAAGAGTGAACACCGTGTAGTATTATATATAGTATAAATATAATACCGCCAGTACTACGACCCTGAATAGACTCATATTAAGACATTGCAACCTTCTCTTCAGGAAATGGAGGTTGAGCCCGGATCAACCCTGAACCTCACCGTCAGCCGCACTCAGCAACAGGCGTCTTACCAATACTCTGTGTCCAATGACAACCCCACGTATGCCGATTACAAGCCGATGGAAATGGAGCTCATCCCTCTGCCCCGAGCTGTCATCTATCTGCTCATGGCCGGGGTGGTGGTGGTAGCTGCCGCATACGCCATAGTGGGGCATCTCATCAAAGACCTAGCACATGACATAGCAGGTAAGGCTGAGCTGAAGCTGTGTTTTACTGTAGTGGATCATCTTAAAGGGGTTGGCCACTTTACCTCATGTTTTTGTAATGTTAATAAGTGTTGGGGGCAGGATATCAGGTAATTTACCAATATCCATCTACTAATAGTTTTGCTCTGCTTTCTTGATATGTAAAGTGAAGCCTCATGTCTTTCCCCTCATCAGCCAGAGATTCCTGACCATAAAATGTCCGCAGATAGAGGGTCATGTGATTTCTATCTGTCCATGAGCAATCACACTGCCAGGACCTTAAGACGGTATCATGAATATAAGACTACGGTCCTGGCAGGGAGATTGCTCATAGACAGTTAGAGATCACATGACCCTTCATCTGCGGCCATTTTATGGACAGGAGTCTCTGGCTGATGAGGTAAAATGATGAGGTAAAATGATGAGGTAAGAGACAGGAGGCTTCACTTTACATATCAAGAAAGTGAAGCAGGACTATTAATAGATGAATATTGGTAAATTACTTCCTATCCTGCCCCCACACACATTACAATAAACATGAGGTAAAGTGGCCAACCCCTTTAACGTTATAGTCACCAAAACAAATTGATTTTGGGCCATTTCTATGGACGTAAGCTATCACCAACAGGGAGGTAACCAAATGGTCCAAGTTTAGGTGATGGACAGCCTTGGACTGGTGTGAAGCACCAGGGCTCGGGCAACAGGCCAAGGTCCACATACAGAGTTCCCGAGAATCAGGACGTGGGTGGCGATAGGTAGGACAGATGCATTGTCAAATGGCAGACGATGCCACGACAGGAGATCAGAAGGTCAAGGGGGAATTTTGGAGAAGTTTGTATACAGAAACCCTTGAAGCATGTTCTAGGAACCTTGTGAGTGAAGGTAGAACTTTTTTTCCGGAGATACAAGCTGCCATTGTCTAGTAGAGAGAGAGGACCCACAATGTTTACGTTCAGGTTTGGCCTGCACAACCTGGACATGTTGCCAATCCCTCAAATTGATGCCCCTAGCCATGGCTATGATTGTCCCCTGGACCAGGCATATCCAAGGATAGTAGCAAGGGGTATCAAAATGCTGAATCGGCTTTTCTGCTGCCAATATATCTGGGTCTTGTAGGACAAACTGAAACATCTCTAGTGTCGAGCAGTGACCTCTCTATCGTTATCACATGCACTCAAGGCTTTGCTAAGGAAGTAAATGGAGGGGAAGGGCAATTGGGAATATCCTTTGGCTTGGCTAGGTGTATGGCCATTAGGAGTATCTCTTGACTTGGCCTGGTGTAGAAGTTACAAGCCAAGATTCTGTTCCCAACTCACTAGTCCAGGGTCTGTTCCTTTCCCTAAAAGGCATGCATGTATTTAGATCTTGACCTGGTCTCTTCCCCAGACTGCATCCTGGGCCCAGAGAAAGAAGGCAAGGCGTACCCAGTACATGACGTGCCACCCATGAGGAAGTGTCTCCTGCCCCTGTCTACAGACAGGATGAACATATACTGCGTGCCGGACCACCCCCAGGTGTGCGTGCCTATGGGTGCAAGCCAGGAGATTCCTACTAACCTCTCATACCTACCCACATACGGCAGAGACTGCGGCCAGAGGAAAGCCTCCCTGCAAAGCGTCTGAGCCCAGGAGAGAGGAAACAATTTATTTACTATTCTAAGCTGGTGACATTACCTGGCAGTACCTGTGCCCTACAATCCGGACAACCTGTGGCACCCCGGGCTCAAAGCCCAACCCCAACTCTCAGGTACAAGAAGTGTAAAGTGTGAATGAGGCCTTATGACATTGCAGCAATAGACCCATGGGCAGGCGGCCATGTTTTTCCAATGGTCCCAAGTTCCTTGTTTCCTGTAGCCGATCCGTCAGCCCATAGACACTACCTCTCCAGTTATCTCCCATCTAGAAGACCCAGAACTTTCTCCAAAACCTGTGGAATTTTCACGTCCCTCATTGCTGTGATCTTTGGTGCTGTCCGGATACATGGACAAGACCTTTGTATAAAGAAGCATCTATGTGGGTTCAGATTAATGAGTAGCGCCCCTTACAGGCAGTAAATAGAACTATGCGACTCTCTAACCATGAGGCTTCTCTGTTTAACTACTATTAAAATTCATTTTCTTATTTTGTGTCCCTCTTTTGTATTATTTTACATCAGAAAGACCAAGGTGGAGGGGGTAAGGGGGGGGGCACATGCACCTTTGTCCTTGTGGCTTTTTATCCACTGGTCAGATGCGTCTTTGCCTTTGTAATACAGTGATTTTGCGATTTATTGAACATTCCAGAACACCAGACAATGGTAAAAAGTTGCACATGGAAAATTAAAGCCACAAAGAAAATTAAATTCAAAAAGAGGAGAGAAAGTGCAGACCTCACTTAGCTCCTCCCCTGTGTCACCCTATGGTGGGAGGAGTATATTCTATGTCATATAGCTCCTCCCTTTAGTTGGGGTGGGGAAGATTCTATATCACATAGTTCCCTCCATATCTGCCTTCTTGTGGGAGAAGCATACCCCCTTGTTACATAGCTCCCCCTCCAGGATCTGTGACACCCTATTGAGTCGCCGCCTTCCTGCCATTTATGTATCTATTACAGGAGGAATGTTATACAGTTCTACAATCCCATCTGTCACCCTGCTGTGGGAGGGGCAGACTGACACAAAGCTCCTCCCTTCTGTGTCACCCAGTGGTAGGAGGAGTCACGTGTAGAGGATCTTCTATTCACACAATTGTGTCTGAGCAAGAATAAACAAAAAAAAAATTCAATAAACGTCAGCAATGTATTTATTTCCAGTAGAACATGATAATCTGCGCTGCGGTGGTTACATCCTCGTCCCTGCAATATTTCTAACACACCTATATAAATAAATATCCTGCACCCGGGACCGATACAACTGGTTACATTAAAAAAATGCTGCTATTTCAGAGCCTTCTCTTAAAGGAACACTCCTAAAGGGGCGGAGTATGACTCATCTCTGAATCAGGGTCATGCCCCGCCCCCAGTGCACAAGCTTTTCCCAATGTGTTCCTTGAAAATAGACATATAATTCTATGTATACAAAATTCTGGACAACTGTGCAAGTCCCAGGGCCCAGTACCAGGAGAAAGAGCCATCGGCATGGAGCGGCCCATACTGGCAGAACCCTCAGGCTCCTCTCATTAGGAGTCCAGGCGGCAGATAGGGCTGTCGTACACCATCTGCAGGTTAACCTTGTGTCCCACCAGCTCCCGGATGTTATTAATCCCGTACTTTATCATCGTCGGCCTGGAAACAAAACAATAGCACTATCATTATCCGGGAATGGGAGGAGTCATACTAACATAAAATGTTATTTTTTTTTTTAAATTTCATATTTGAAAATGTCTGTCTCCATGGTAACAGACTACAAACAAACTGTGTGTAGTCTGATCCGTTAATAACAAGCAGCAAGAAGAAACTATGGAGAATCAGACACCAGAGGTTAGTTTGAAGTACGTCTTCTTGGTCTAAGAGGCTCGTCAGCCCCCGGCGCTGACCCAATCTTAACCTGACAGCCTGTTTACGTGTCAGGAGGTGAGACATATGGCGGCAGACAGCGGACACTAACAGGATCACATCATGGAGATTAACATGGGAACAGCTAATCACCAAGGAGGTAGAGATCAGGGTAACCCACGCGTCTGTCTGCCGCAGGTAAACACCTTATATTATTAACCCCTTCTTACCTCTCCAGTGACAGACCCCACGCAATGACGGAGACATCCTCAGGCAGACCCATAGGCAGCAGCATTTCTGGACGGAAAACCCCAGAGTTTCCAACTTCTACCCACTTCTTTAACCCTGTAATAGAAGAAGTCACATGTGGATTGTGCTCAATCTAGGCCCAACACCATTATCCAGAATTCCCTGCCTTTTCCAACTACAGTAACAACGTGGAGTATATTGAACAGAGCAAAATCCCTTCTCTACTGAAGTATTGCACTTACTATTTAAGTCTATAATCAACTTCTAGTGATGTTAAGAGAATGGAACAGACAACTAATAGAAATGATAGGATATTAGTCATACGACCTCTATAAAAGGAGGGTTCTGTAGGTGGAGATCACAGACCATTTCTCTGTTCTCATCTGTTTTGCCTGTTGCTTTGGTCACTTTTGCATTTTGTCATTGCTCTCATTGCACATCAATGTGAGCTGTGGCAAGAAGGTTTGCAGAGTTCAAAATGGAGCAGATACCAATAGACAGGAGACGTGGAGGGGGTAATAGGAGGAAGCACTTCCAGTAGGACATCTACTTCCCACTTTGTGCAAAAAAGAACAGTAGAAGCAGTGCCAGAACCCTGCACAAGGACCTCCTGCAGCCACTAATAACCATGTATCTGTCAGAAACGGACTCCATGAAGGTGGTATGAGGGCCCGATATCCACAAGTCAAAGAAAGTTGGAAAAAGTCAGAGAGATGACACTGGCGCCCTGTGCCCTGAGTGCAGGATCGCACTGAGAATGTGTCCAGAGTCCAGAGATGTTGTGGAGGACGACGTCCCAATACCGGAATCATCCTCCGGCATGACCAGTTTTGCAGTGGGTCAGTAATGGTGTAAGGAGGAATTTCTTAGCCCCCCCAATCTGCAAGCCAAAAGGTAGCCTGACTGCCATCAGGTCCTGGGATGGGATCTTCAGAACCATATGCAGGTGCAGTGGGCCCTGGGTTACTTCTGATGACTTATGTGTATGTATTGTGTAAGCAGTTTCTGCATGATGAAGGCATTGATGCTATGGGCTGGACTGCCCATTCCCCCAGACGTGAATCCTATCAAGCATCACCTGGGACATCATGTCTGATAGATTCCTCAGTAGAACATCTGCCGCTTCAAGTCTAGGTATTGTAGGGAGGTCATACAGGCACGAGGAGGCAACACAAACTACTGAGGCTCATAAGGGACATGCACAGGCATTGTAGAGGGTTTAAAAAGGCATGAAGAGGGGTTATACAAGCATGTGGAAGCCACACATCAGAGACATGCTCATGCATTGTAGGGGAGGTCATACAGGCACAGGGAGTCCACACACACTACTGAGGCTCATCAGGGGCATGCCCAAGCATTGTAGGGAGGTCATACAGGCACAGGGAGGCCACACACACTACTGTGAGCGGAACAGTCGCAAGATACGTAAATCTGAAACATGCATATTGTTATGATAGTCATCAGGTGGCACACCACGTGCCTTTGCTACAGGTGTGAGGGCAAGCGCACAGATACGTCTCGTCCTAGCACCCATGTTATGATGTTCATCAGGGGGCACCACCGACGCTTCTCAGCCTTGATCAGTGATGTGCTAGATGGGCACAGCGCCAACAGATACGTATCTGCACCACCGCACATTTGTATGATGTCATCGGTTGCGCCACCAGCTGACGGTTGTAAGTGTGTGAGGGCACAGCGCCCACAGATACGTCTTCTCTAAGCCCCCTCAATTGTCATGATTGTCATAAGAGTGTTGCGCAACCGCTAGCCTTTTGCTACGATTGTGTGAGTGTGTGAGGGGACAAGCGCCACAGATACGTTCTCTGCCCCTCACATTGTTATCGATTAGTCATCACGGGTTGCGCCAAACCGCTGCCTTTCGTACAGTGTGTGAGGGCACAGAGCGAACAGATACGTCTCTGCCCCCGCACATGATTGATGTCATCAGTGGCCGCCCCCCGCTTCTGCCTTGTACGTGTGTGAGGGCATGAGCGCACAGATACGTCTCTGCACACGCACATTGTATGAGTCATCATGGGTGGCACCACCGCTGCCTTGTACAGTGAGTGTGAGGGCACAGAGCCAGATACGTCTCATGCACACGCACATGGTATGATGTCATCAGGTGCGCAACCAGCTGACCTGGTACAGTGGGTGAGGGACAGGCACAGATACGTCTCTGCACATGCACATTGTTGTATGATGTCATAAGGTTTGGCACACCACTGCCTTGATTACAGTCGGTTGAGAGGGGCAGCGCGCACAGATACGTCTCTGTCCCCTAGCCCAATTGTATGAATAGTCACGGAGGCCACCACCGCTGCCTTGTACAGTGTGTCGAAGGGCACATCAGCGCCACAGATACGTTCTGAAACCACACGCCACATGGTATGATGTTCATCAGGTGGCCCCGGCCACCGCTGCCCTTGTACAAGTGTGGAGGGCACAGCGCACAGAACGCTCTGCACCACATCACACATGTATGATGTCATCAGGTGGCGCCACGCTGCCTTGTATAGTGTGTCAGAAGGGCCCCACCATGCGCACAGATACGTCTATGCACCGAACATTGTATGATGTCATACAGGCTGGCGCCACCGCCTCGCCTGTACAGGTTGATGATGAGGGCAGAGCGCACAGAATACCGTCTCTCATGCAACACGCACATTGTGATTGATGTCATCAGGTGGCCGGCAACCGCCTTTGCCTTTAGGTGCTACTGTGCTGTGACGAACAGCGCACAGATACGTCTCTGCACATGCACATTGATGATGTCATCAGGAGGGCACACCGCTGCCTTGTACAGCCGTGATGGTAACCTATGACCCGGTGTCAGTGCTGAAACTGTGTAGCCATTTTCACTGACACCGGCTAGCCTGAGGTTTAGTTTAATCCTAAATGACAAGGTGGCGGTAGCCGGGAGGCTTGATGAGAGTTGCAACGGAGCTTCAGCACTCCCCCCCACCTTTACCTCCCCAGAGGCCGGCGCCCCCTTCCCCAGTAGTGAGCGTGTGCCTAGTGTCCTCAGTCAGCACAAGGTATTCAGCATGGGGCACAGAGAGAGTGACGCCGGCCCATCAACACCGGCCATACACCCAGGAGGCCTCCTCTACAGAGCGCCCTGATAAGTTCGTGGTGGGGGGAGCCGATGGCAGACAGTCAGAGGTCAAATCAGCTGCCCTTGAGGGCGGCCTCGCTGTGGGTGTGTTGATATGTCCAGCAGCTGCCACTCACCACTGACCACTCCACAGGGCAGGGGCCAGGGGGGAAAAGACAACCCCTCCCCCATATCCAGTGGAGTAAGCAGTCTATGTATCCTCTTAGCCCACTTCTACTGACCATCTACAGCAGGGGCCAAGGGGCAGTGGACAACACTCTCATCTATAGAAGTAAGGTCAGTAGCATGTATGATAAGAAGACCGGTCCATCAGGCGCTATGTGCGGGGATACAGTTTATGTGATGTACAAGCCCCTTGGGTCCTGAAATAATCGCAAACGCCAAGACTTGCAGCATTTTTTTTTTGCTCTCACAACTTCTCCATGCCAAAAGAGGCATGAGGGAGATGCAGACAGCAGCGTGCCTGCGCCCTCGACTATAATCTCGTGAACTTTCAATGCACTGAAAAGTTTACAGGTTACTAAGCAATTCCAACCTGGTCTGATTGTACCGATTATTACAATGTGCGATTTGCACCATAAGTAATAGCTGCTTGGGAAAATCCCCCTTATGACTGCATACTGCTAGTATACTGTGTATTGACAGCCTACATGGTAGATCAATCAGACAACTCCGGTAAAGTACCATAGAAGTTTTAAATAGTATACATATCTGTATTAAACGATAAATATCACAAAATTATGTTTCTTGTACAACGCGGTTACACATCACCCGAGTTATGCTCGCGTTCTTTTGGCGAATTTGAACACCAAGCTCAAAGGTTGACCCATCCAAATGTGGCTACAGTGTGTGAGGGACACAGCGCCAGATAGTCTTCTGCCCCCACACATTGTATGCAGAGTCATACAGGTGAGCCCACCGCTAACCTTGTACAGGGTGTGAGCGGAGAGAGCGCCACAGACTATGCTCTCGGACCCGCAAATTTGTATGATGTCATCAGGGTGCTACATATGCTGCCTTGATACAGTATTTGTGAGGGAAGCAGCGCACAGGATACTGTCTCTCCCCCGCGCCAATTGTATGATGTCATAAACGTGAGCACCACCGCTGCCCTTGCCTACAGGGCATGGTTGTGAGCTCGCACAGGACCACAGCCAGAGCCGACAGACATACCGTCTATCGCACACTGGCACATGTGTTTATGATAGTCATCATGGTGCGCCACGCTGCTTACAGTGTGGTGAGGCAGCACCCCAAGCGGGCGCCCACATGATAGATCCTGGCACGCACATTGTATTGATGTAATCAGGTTGCCCGCACCGCTGCCTTGCTACAGTGGAGTGAGGCACAGCGCACAGATACGTCTCTGCCCCCGCCCACAATTGTATGATGTATAAGAAGTGGCCGCCACCGCTTAGACCTTGTACAGTGTGTGAGGGACCAGGAGCGCCACAGATACGTCTCGCAACACGCACATTGTATGATGTCATCAGAAGTGCGCGGCCACCACATGCCTTACTGGATACAGTTTTCGTGAGAGGCAGAGCGCACAGCATACGTCTCCTGCCCCCGCACCATTGCTGAGGTATCGATGTTGCACCACTGCCCTGTGACATGTGTTGAGCGGGACCACCAGCGCACAGATGACGTAGCTCTGCACACGCACATTCGGATGATGTATCAGACGTGCACACCGCTGCCTTGTACAGTGTTGATGACTGCGGACCCAGCCCCTGCACAAAAACGGTATACTCTATGCCACCCGACACATGTATGATGTCATAATGGTGGCTGCCACCGCTGCCCTTGTACAGTGTTGTGAGCGGACCAGCGCAAAGATTCCGGTCCATGCCACACGAACATTGTATGATGTCATCAGGTTGCGCCACAACTTCGCCTAGGTACAGTGTGTGAGGGTCAGACAGGCAGAGCGAACAGATAAGTCTCTGCCACCGCACATTGTATGTATTGTCATAGATCGGCCGGCCACCATGCCTTGGACAGTGTCTCGTGATGGGCACAGCGCACAGATACGTATCATGCACACAGCACTTAGTGATGCAGGTCATCAGGATGGCACCACCGCCTGACTTGCTAACAGTGTTGCGTGTGTGATGGGCCACAGCGCACAATAGTATACGCTCTCTGCACTATGACACATTGTATGATGTCATCAGGTGCGGCCACCGCTGACTTGTACAGTGTAGTGAGGCGCCGAGCGCACAGAACGTATTCTGCCCCACACGCACATTGTATGATTGTCATCACTGGTGGCGCCACCACTGCACTGTACGTGTGATGAGGGCAGAGCGCACAGATAAGATCCTCTGCCCCCGACCACATGTATAGATGTCATCAGGATGGCGCCACCACTGCCTTGTACAGTGTGGAGGCGCACAGAGCACCGATACGTCTTCACCACACGCACATTGTATGATGTAATCAGTTGCGCACCACCGCCCGGCCTTGTACAGTAGTGTCAGAGGCCAGAGCGCCACAGATACGGCTCTGCACACTAGCACTGTATGATGTCATCAGGTCGTGTACAAAAAATGAGAAAATGCTGCGCCGTCGTGGGACCCTTAGTAAATAATCCCCATTGTCTTTCTTTCTACCCCATCTTGTATGTACGGGACTGACTTTGATGTCAAATCCTTACCGGCTACCTGCCCACAGAAAAGCCAAGGCATGACTTACACAATGTACCACTATGCGCATAAGGACGCCTCTATAGAGAGATACCATTTTTTTTTTTTTTTTTTTTAACAATAGCGTATAGAAGTGCCGACTCTTCAGCAGGAAAGACAGAATTCAGTGCTAGTGTGGACAATGATAGATTCACTTTAGGAAGAGACTCCCATTCAGCTGTCGGGTCAGGATCTAACTTATAGACAGATGTGACACCAGGATTCAGATTCTTGTCCGTCGTTTTCTATGCAGATTCAACTAGATTCTTTAAATCTGGGTGACAAGGAAAGAACTTGGACTTAGGAATGCAGATCTTCTTTTTTGGAAAAATCTTCAATATCTTTATCAGACTCAACCAGCTTTGAAATCCCCAACTTATTGAGGAGGTAGAAGTCATCTGGAGCTGTGTCTGCCTCATCTTTAGAGCTCAGTTCTCCATTGGACGTGTAGTCCACTTGGCTTGAGGGACCTGGAAAAACTGATGGGTTTTTTCCTCCTACAGGCCTGAGAATTGAGGCTTAGCTGACAGCGCTTGAAAAGTGTTTTTTAAACCAAGAATAGAACATCCTAGACTCTGATTGTAAGCTCGACTCTTCCGGACATGGGGTACATCCCTCACATAACTCTGCTTCAAGGTCATCTGGCAGGCATTGCAGCACTCTTCTTCCGTAGTATCTGCCAAGACCAGACATGATGTAAAAAATCACTACCCCCAGACAGAGCTACACAGCCATACATGAGCCAAGAACTCAGAGTTTGAGAGACTTTATGCAACAACATACCCTGGTCCTACCGCGGTTATCGGGCGGCTAGAGAGGAGCGTGACAGAGAGGACCTCTGCTTTGGGGCTTAAATCTCCGGACTTGCCTTACTGTGTAAGGCAGCTTTCTCGGACCTTCGCTTTCCCGATATAGAGACAGGGTCGGTTGCGCTATGCCAGGACTAGCGCTCTCTCCTCTTCTTACTGGACGCTGACTGTGCTCCAAAATGGAAGTCTCTCACTCCGATGTCAGACAGCCATGTGGCCTGCCCCCAGGGTTTACATACTACCCTGTTCAGGTATTAGCATCTCCAATCAGCTTCCAGCTGCTTTACAGTTGCAAATAAAGAACACCATGGACAATAATCATTTAGCATTGTTATCTTCTGCCTTAAACCAGGACAGTGCACTTACCAGGCATACTTAGGACCATCCTAATAGGTGATCGAGTCCTGACATGGAGAGGCCCTATTCGCAACTACCACCCTATGCCCTATGCGTTGGCAGGGGGTGTTGCACTTACACTTCTACTCATTGGCAGGCTCAGCTGCGCCCCGGGAAGCTACCTTGCTGCGTGTCATTCATGGTTGTTTAAGTAGGAGATACTGTGAGAACAGGAGGACATGCGGCAAGGATGCGGTGCCGGCGGACATGTACAGCGTGGGGAGAGACACTGAACTGCGACACACCTCCTGTCCGGTCCTGCCAGGAAGCCCACGCAATGCCGTAACCACACGTCAGACGCCATGGTACCACCAGGGCCCGTAAGCCGTGGAGTAAAAAACAAACAGAGCGGGGAGCACAGGAAACACCTGCCTGAGGTGTATATAACAGCAGACAGAGCAAGGCAACACCCCCTGGCGAAGAAATCAACCACACATCTTCATGTTATCCACAGAAGAAAAAACATTGGGGGTTGCTTATGATGGGGTCAGCCTGCAAATCATATTGTAAATTAATTGTAACTTTGTCAACAGGGAGATGATAACTAAACCCATTCTTTTTTTCGTGGCGCCTGAGGGATTACCAGGAAAGGTGCAATTCCTGGAAATGCCGATTTCAGGAATTTACGCCAGAGTTCAGTACAACCACCACCTAATAGGTGTGACCCCCCCCTGCAGGCCCCTCTAAACTTGCCTCATCTAGGTAAAATAGTGACTTCTTCTTCGTTTGGGTCTATACTAGTGAACTGAGCGCTGTGGAGATGGGGTGTGAACCGGTGTATAGGTTCCCTTCAAGGGATTTCGTTCGTAGCATCATGAGGCTGTGCCTAGAAATATCTATAGATGTGAAGCCCCATCAGGGGTTGCTAATGTTTTATATAAATATCCCAGCAATGTTCTAGTACTTTGAGCAGACAAGAAGCAGTTTTGGTTTCTCCTATAGAAATCAATGGTCATGAGGGGGACAGGGTGAGATCGGTTAACTGAGCCCTCCCAAGCCATATGTAGTGATGGCTGTTCATTTTAATGCCGTCAGCCTGTGGGACTCCATCCTTGAGAAAGGATGGACCTGGTTACTTCTGTTCAGTGACAGCAAGCTAGAGGCTAGAAATTAAATTCTAAAGCTGATAAAAGTTTCCAACTATTAATCTACGTCAGTTCCGCGCTAGGCGCCGTTTTAGAGGAGCACTAACGCCTACATCTCTACTTTCGTATTACTTACACTTCTTTGGAGACGTAGAACATATAGTGAAGAGTAAGTATGGGACAAGTGATTACATGCGTTAGTAAGGAGTACCAGATGGAGCTAAGTCGCAAAGCATTGGATGGGAGTGCTACGGCGCTTCCGCGCTGCGCAGTAGATGAAAGCCGGCCAGCATGCTGATAACACAAGTGGCGGAGTCTCTACAGAAAGCTGCAGGATGGCGGTAGCGGGTGGGACAGCCTGACTGGCGGGGTCCTGGGGGTGGATCACAGCAGGGGTGGGCGCCCGTAAGAGTCTGCAGTCCTGGGAGAGGTGAGCCGGGGCGGGTATGTCATACACACTGGACACACATGTGAACGCACATGTCCACGCAGACACTCAGTCTCTGTATGGACGGGAGTGCTGGGACGTGTAGGTCTACATCATTTTTAGAAACTAATTAACAGGAGATCATTTTATAACGACCCATGCAAGGCAGGGTGTGCATATGTGGTGCGAAGACTACAAGTCCCACCACAGGGACTTGTCTGGGACTTGTAGTTCCTACATGCATTTGGTAAGTGGCACCACACAATCTAGACTGTCATTAGGGAGATGGGGGCTGGTGGCTGTGAGATATGCGGGGTGACTGCTTATCCGGGTTTATAAGGTCAAGAACTTCGCACCGTACCAACTGAAGTGGTGGGCAACCCAGCTTATCCAACTACTGGAGTGGTAGAGTGTAGTGGACCTGATCAGTCAATCAAGCAAATTGAGCTGCCAAGAAAGGAGAACGAAGGGGAGTCTATTCGACAATTGATCGGAGGGCACCGGACATGGGGCTGAGCAGTCCCGATCAGGCTCGATACAGACCATAAAGCACATACCATCTCATCCCCCGGTCATTTCACTGTTAACCTAAATAGATTTTTGAGGGCGTAACTGACTTGGTCGGACTTTCAGGACCACTACCAGGTTTCGGAGGTACTAATTAGCGATGAAGATTGGGTAATTTTTACCGCGACCGAGATACGGACGGAAGGAGGGGCAGGGTCGAAAGATTGAGATCTGAAGAGATACATAGGGGATCCGGTGGAGAGGGCGTGAGTGCTGTGGCGGAATGCGACAGACCGGATCAGTCACCGACGGTCAGGGTCTTTCCACAGTTTACCAAGGAGGGTCTTCCTGCGATTGAGCTGATGGTGAGTCGGCTTCCTACTCCGCACATACGTGTTAATGCAACAGAAGGACCTGCCAGGGTTCTTGGGAACAGAATCCTCCCACCTGTTGCTGTTACATACAACCATCCACGATGACGGTATGTGTAGGCAGATCAGTCCTCAGTTCAAGTGGCATTGGACTGTGAGCTTTGATGCAGTACAACAGGCAGAACCATACAGTGTTATCGGGCAAGCTGGATCCCTTGCAGAAGAGGAGAACGCATTATACATTGAAGGAAGCAGTACTGAACATGAGTGGACTGGGAGAGAGAGTATCAGATCCACACAGATCTGTTATGACTTCCATCCTCTGATCGGACTCTGACCCCTGCTTTTAGAAGTGCATTATACACAACCTTATCAATGGTTGTATATCCCTTTAAGAGTCCTCGCCTCAATTTCATAGAAAGTGTTACTGAACGAGGGACATGACTGTTCCCATATACTACTGGTATAATATGTGTTTCCTACAAGATAACTCCCCATTAGCGAAGGTGGGGCGTATTCAGTAGGCCATGTCCCAATTCGCTGGGATTGGCAAAATCACTAGCGGGATAGGGGGAGCCGTAAGGAGGACCTAGGGTTTGCTCCAAAAGGCAGGATTGGGAGGATTCTGATGCCAAATACTTCTTACTGTATGTACTTTATATGTAATAGGGAGGAACGTTCGCGCAAACTACCAGTGAGGTAAGAGAAGCACGCAGTACGGGCTATAAATGTTAGAGGGAAAGTTCACATGAATAAGTTCAGGGAAAACAACGGGAGGCCATGTTTATTAGTGGAAGATTCCTTACGTTTCTGAGTGTCTCAGATTAAGGGAACCTATTCCAATCATAATGACTTACTGTGCGTGGAGTAAGGGTTAGACTAGCATACGTGTTGAGGGGCGTCGTTAGAGAAACCATGTGCGGCATCATCTATCGTCCTTCTATGCTTCTCGTAGGTAGAGGAGTGAGGACAATGTGGAAGGATGATGGCTTCCCCACTCCGTAGAGAACTCGGGTGACAGGAATTGGATAGCAGAAGAGCGAAAAGGAAAAAGCAATTGAAAGATAGACAGCGAGCCTGAAAAAGAGGAAACTTCCTCAATGAATTTACGAGCCGGACTAAGTTGTATTTGATTGCCTGATATCGCAGATCTGGCCAGTGTGTTAAACAAAAGGTATGTCATGTGATTATACAGCCGTGACTGCCACCAGCAGCAGAATAGTGAGTGCAGCCCTGGTGTGGGTATAGAACAGGATGTAACTCAGGATCAGTACAGGATAAGTAATGTAGTGGTACACAGTGACTCCACCAGCAGCAGAATAGTGAGTGCAGCTGTGGGTTATAATCAGATGTATATCAGGATCAGTACAGGATAAGTCAATGTCATGTTGTACACAGTGGAAACTGCACCGCAGCAGAATAGTGAGTGCAGCTCTGGGTATAATACTGGATGTAACTCGGATAGACAGGATAAGTATGTCATGATCGTGTTCACAGTGAGCTGCACCAGCAGCAGATAGTGAGTTGCAGCTTGGAGTTTAATACAGGATGTAACTCAGGATCGTACAGGATAAGTATGTCATTATTACACAGTGACTGCCACCAGAAGCAGGAATAGTGAGTGAGCCATGGGTATAATACAGGATGTAAGTCAGGATCAGTGTACAGGATAAACGTACAGTTCATGTATGTAACACAGTGGACCTGACCCCAGCAGAATAGTGGTGCAGCCCGGAGTTATAATACGAGATATACTCGGGAATCAGTACACGGATAATCACATGTCATGTATGTACACAGTGACTTGCATCCGCAGCAAAGTAGTCGCAAGGGGGAGGCCGAAGTAGAAGAGGGGGGTTAACTAGGCATCAAGACAAGATAAGGGATAATGTGTAAGGTTATGTACACAGTGACTGCTTGCCAGCAGGCAGAATATTGAGTGCAGCCCTGGGAGTTATAATACAGGATGTAAATCAGGATCAAATGTAGGATATAATTCTTTAGTGTAAACTTATGGTTGATTTGTGATCTAAAATCTAATATTGTCTATGAGTTCTATGTCTGCATTCTTGGAGTTTTATACACCAGGAGGCAGATTTGTACTTTCCAATACTCCGTATCTGTCCTTATCAGCTCGTGTCCTTGATACCTGGTATGTAAAGTATGCCTTTGGTAAATGTAACTTGTACTTTATACAATACATGCATGCAGGACAGGTTCTGCTGGAATTGTACTCCCACTACCTGCTTATTCTATGACTATCTCAGGACAGTGAGGCGATCTTGTATTTTTTATCCCAAAACATACTGTAGGTGATTAGATTGTGAGCCCCATTGGGTGACGGATGATTGACAATTCGTGCAGCCTGCGTAATCTGTGTGTACTATATAAATAAGGAATTATATATTGCTGTGTCAGACAATAAACCTATGGGTGAACGAAGGGGTAAAAGTTCAGCAACAGCATCACAAGCAGGAGGATCTTGACTCCAGAGATGATGCCAGGAATCTGCTCACTGTCCTGAGAGGTTTTCCTCACTATCCCCACCCCTTCTTCTTTTCCTTCTTCTTTTTGTCACATGGGATTTCTTCCTTTTTATTACACATTTCCAGTGGTTCTGGAGATAAAGTAACGGGAGGTTCAGGCCTATAACTTCAATGGCTGGGGGTGAGCCCGAATGTGGGCACCTGCACCCCTGATAAGGTGCGCACACAGTTCAGACAGATCTTCTTGGAGATGGGGTGAGTGCTGCCTTGTCTGAATTTCCATATTTGATGGTACATGTATCCGGAATGTTCATTTTCGGCTCTTTCCTGCCTGAATTTTCGGAGATTGCCGACAATAACTTGTAGAGAGCTACCTTCTGGGAACTTTGACCTTGTTCCAGCCGCAGCATCATCCAGACCAGAGACCAGCACGACACACATCTTCATGCAGGGGTACCGTATGTTGTCCTCCAAGAGGTTCTAATCTGCTATGGACACCTTAAAGGGGGTTTTGGGAGCCCTCACTATGCATGGAATAGGAGTCATAAGTATGGCCCGACAACCCTTATTACCTCAGAACTTCTGCTGCCACCACTGTAGTCCACTTACTTTGTAGTCTATGATAAGGGAACCTTGAAGCCTCCATATGTGACCTAGTTATGTTACTATAGATTATTTTTATGTACTAAAACTGCGCATGTGTTCCATTTGGTAATTTTGTGACCTTAATTCTTTAGAACCAGCGCAGGCTTCAGAATTTCCTAGGATTTATTTGGAACCGCGTGTGAAAAAAAGGTTCATCTGAGGTGCGGGATATGGATCACAAGGGGGAGATCGAGAGTGTTATTGTAGTGTTGGGTGGGAGGAGCATCGGGAGGACCTTCTTTTGCGTATCTCCTCTCCCACTTTGCCGTACAATGACGAGACTACTCCATGTTCATAGACCTCCTCCTCTTCCTCTATGCTACCTATATGGGAGGAGTCTCTGCATGTGCTGCTTTTTCACTGCACTGCAGTGGGAGGAGCAGATTCTATGGTGCCATAAGCTCCTCCCTCCGGTCTGCTGACCTATAGTGGTGAGGAGTCCTCATGCATGGACTAGCTTACCCTTTCGGTCTAAGTCGCACAAGTGCAAAGCTTCAGTATTAAATTTTTATGTTCCTTCTTTCTGTTTTGCGATTTAATGGAAGGAGAGAACATGTATAGTGTCCATCCCTGCCAGTATATCTGTTTCCCCCTGCAGGTTAAATATAATTGGAGCATAATGAGGCCAGAAAAACCTCCTCTGGACACACACCACAGCGGTCATGCGTCGGCTGCTTACAAGCTGCTCAGCAGGTAAGTGAGGACTATGTCAGTGACCAGTGATATTAAGGGTTAATGCTGCTCCAGGTATGTTCTGGTAAATCTGTGCTTTCTCCCTATGTAGAAGGAGTTCCCACCAAGTCAAATATCTCCATTGACCGCGTATTCATGAACGAGGACTGCCCTGGATGCCACCTCATATGGCAGAATTTCACCAGATGTAAGGGATGGTGGCCGACTATGGGACCTCACCCTAGGGGACTTAATGGGTGTCCCAAGGAATTTCTTGAACAGCTTGGTATGTAGAGGACTCACCACTAAAAATACTCTCCCCTCTCTATACATGCCCTATAACAAATTACTGCATAATCTGCCCCCTATGACAAAGAATATAACTTATATAATACTGTCCACCCTATGTATCAAGAATCATAACTTACTAAATTACTTCTTGCCCCTATTTACAGGAATGAACTACTTATAATACTGCCCCATTGTAAGGAAGATAACTCTATAATACTGGCCCCTATGTACAAGAAATATAACTACATAATACTGGTCTCCCCCTATGTACAAGAGATATATACTATAATACTGCCCCGCATGTACAGAATATAACTACTATAATACTGGCCCCCTATAGGTACAGAATATAACCACTATAAGATCATACTGCCCCATAGCCTTGTACAGGATATAACTACTATAATACTGCCCCTATGTACGGATATTACATATACCAGTACCGATATAACTACTAATACGCCCCCTATGACAAGAATATAACTACTATAAACTGCCCCGATGTACAAGAAATTAACTACCTATAAACTGCCCGCCTATGTCAAAATATACTACTAGACTCTGCCGTCCTATGTACAAGAATATAACTACTATAATACTGCCCCCTATGTACAAGAATATATGTATATGTATATGTTTTATTACAGTAATAGTATACTCCTCTCCCCTGCTACTATGTGAACAGATGTTTTTCCCTGCACTTAGTGTCTTAGATTAGTTTGCGTTTTCATTTAGGAATCAACTAAACTCGTTTCAAGCCGCGTATAATCCCTACACAGAGCCAGTATGGAGGTCTCAGCTATCATGAAGGTGAGAACTCATTAATGGCTTCTCTGTATCCGTATAACACAATCATCTAACACCAAATGTAATGAAAATCTAACGGGTTTTCAGCAATTAAATAAGAGGTCTGTTACAGCAGCTGTTGTGTTACCTGTTACCAGCAGATAGTAAATATTGTTGATTCTCCATTACCAATGGCAATTACAATAGTAAACATCTGTCTAATCCCCTGATTTTGTGATACTCATGCTAGAGGCAATGCTAGAGCATTGCATCTCCCCCCATCATCTGTAATTGGGGGATTAACACGTTACATAATACAAAGCCGCACACAACAATAACACCTGGAACCCCCAGGAATCTGCCTGAATCTATAAACACTGGAGTCTTACTTGGGTTTATCCACAGTGGAGCGGCACCTAGTATACAGCACGGTAAATGACCATGGCGCCTTGTTCCCCTCTCCCAGGTAACTTCAGGGAACACTTCAATCCCAAATCCTAGACCCTCAATGAATGAAATATGCATATTCCTAATTATATATAGGGGAGCATTGACGAAACATAAAAACCATAACATGATTTGCGATGATTGAAACTCACAATGAACGTTTCAAGGTTTTTGCGTGAACTCAAATTAAAGTGGGAAAACTGAAATTGTAGTGAACTATTCTAAGACAAGATATAAGGCCTCCAGTAGTAGGTGTGCCTTCCGTTCCTGTAATGACCTCCTACAATTCCTGGGCATGTGGCCTGATGAGGCTCGTAGTGGTGGGTGGCTCCTTTGCCTGTATATCCTCCCTACCATGCCGGGCTGTGCACTCATGAGAGTCAGTAGTGGGTGTGCCTCACCTGTGCTGTAACGACCTCCCTACAATGGCCCTGGCATGCTCCTAAATGAGGCCAGTATTGTGGTGGTGGCCTCCCTACAATGCCTGGGGCATGCTCCTGATGAGGCTCAGTATGTGTGTGGCTCTCCCTCAATGCCTGGGCTATGCTCCTGATGAGGCTCAGTATTGTGTGTGGCCTCCCTAGGCCTGTATCGACCTCCCTACAATGCTCTGGGCATGCTCCGATGAGGCCCAGTAGTGTGTGTGGCCTCCTGTGCCGGTAGGACTCCCTACAATGACGGGGCAGTCCTGATGAGGCTCTAGGGAGGCCACACACAATACTGAGCCTCATCAGGAGCATGCCCAGGCATTGTAGGGAGGCCACACACAATACTGAGCCTCATGAGCCTCATCAGGCACATGCCCAGGCATTGTAGGGAGGTCATACAGGAACGTGAAGGCCACACATACTACTGGAGGCTTATATCCTTGTCTTAAGATATTTCCACTACAATTTCAGTTTTCCACTTTAATTTTGAGTATCACTGCAAAACCTTGAAACGTTCATTGTGATTTTCAATCATTCAAATCATGTGTATGTTTTTATGTTCTCAATGCATCCACTATATATAAATAGAATATGGAATATTTCATTCATTGAGGTCTAGGATTTGGGATTGAAGTGTTCCCTGAATTACCTGGGAGAGGGGCACAGGGCAGCAATGGCCATTACCGTGCTGTATACTAAGGCCGCCTCACATGTGGATAAACCCAAGTAATGACTCCATGTTTATAGATTCAAGGCAGATCCTGGGGTTTCCCAGCTGTTATTTGTTGTAAGCGGCTTTGTATTATGTAACGGGATTAATCCCCCAATTACAGATGATGGGGGGGCAGCGAGCATATTGCCTCTAGCATGAGTATCATCATCAGGGGATTAGACAGATGTGACTTATGTAATGTGCATTGGTAATGGAGATCAAACACATATTTACATATCTGCTGGTAACATGTAACACAACAGCTGCTGCAGAACCTCTTATTTAATTGCTTAAAAACCCAGTTTTAGATTTTTCATTAATGTGTGCTAGATTATTGTGTTATACGGATACAGAGAAGCCATTAATGAGTTCTCACCTTCATGATAGCTGAAGACCTCCATACTGGGCTCTGTGTAGGGATTATACGCCGGCTTGAAACGAAGTTTAGTGATTCCTAAATGAAAAACGCAAATAATCTAAGACACTAATGCAGTGAAAAACATCTGTTCACAATAGTAGCAGGGGAGAGGAGTACTATTAGAATAAAAAAAGGAGACATAGAGGAACTGTAATAGGGGGCAGTATATAGTGTTATATATTTGTAAATAGGATGGCATAGATATAGTAGTTATATTCTTGTACATAGGGGGCCAGTATTATAGTAGTCGGTTATAGTGATATTCTTGTACATGGGGCAGGATTATAGGAGTTATATTTCCGTACATAACGGGCAGTATATAGTAGTTATTCCTGTACTGGGGCAGTATTATAGTAGTTATATTCTGGACATAGGTGGGCAGGATATAGTAGTTATATTCTGTACATAGGGGGCAGTAATAGTAGTTTATTCTTGTACATAGGCGGCAGTATGTATAGTATTTATATTCTGTACATAGGGGCCGTAGTATTATAGTAGTTATATTCCTTGTACATGGAGGGGGCAGTTATGCGATAGTAGGTATATTTATCTCTGGAACCAGACGGGTCTTGTTAGGGAAGTGAGTTTATTATAGAGAGTTAGATTGAAGGTAACAGACGGCGCTGGAAGTATCCCTATAGTAGTTAGGTATATTGTACATAGGGGGCAGTATTATAGTAGTTATATTCTTGTACATAGGGGGCAGTATTATAGAAGTTATATTCTTGTATATAGGGGGCAGTAGTATTATAGCAGTTAGAGGGTAGAGTATTTTAGTGAGTGCAAGTCCTCTACATACCAAGCTTGTTGAAGAATTCCTTGAGGACACCCATAAGATCCCCTAGGGTGAGTCCATAGTCGGCCACCACTCCTTCAATCTGATGAAATTCTGCCAGATGAGTGGCATCCAGAGTCTCGTTCCTGAATACTCGGTCAATGGAGAAATATTTTACTGGTGTGAACTCCTTCTACATAAGGGAGAGAGAGCACAGATTTATCCAGATACATACCTGGAGCAGCATTAACCCTTAATATCACTGGTCACTGACAATAGTCCTCCACTTACCTGCTGAGCAAGCTTGTAGAGCATCCGAGCACTGACCGCTGTGGTGTGTGTCCGCAGGAGGTTCTTCTTGGCCTCATTTATGCTCCAATCATATTTATACCTGCAGGGGGTTAATACATGATATATGGAGGGATGACACTATACATTGTCTGCTCCTTCCATTAAATAGCAAAACAGACAGAAGGAACTAAACATTTAATCTGAAGCTTTTGCAATTGTGCGACTTAGACAGAAAGGAGGAGCTATGTCACATGCATGAGACTCCTCCCACTATAGGTCAGCAGACAGGAGGGAGGAGCTATGCACCATAGAATCTGCTCCTCCCACTGCAGGCAGGTGAAAGAAGCCATGCAACATGCAGGAGACTCCTCCCACTATAGGTTAGCATAGACAGGAAGGAGGAGCTATGCAACATGGAGTAGTCTACGTCCATTGTACGGCAATAAGTGGGAGGAGCTACGCAAAATGAGGTCCTCCCGATGCTCCTCCCACCCCACTACAATAACACTTCTCGATCTCTCACCCTTGTGATCCATATCCGCCCTCAGAATGAACTTTTTTCACGCGTTCCAAATAATCCATAGGAAATTCTGAAGCCATCGCTGGGTCTAAAAGAATTAAGGTCACAAAATTACCAAATGGAACACATGCGCAGTTTTTAGTACATAAAGAAATCCTATAGTAACATAACATAGGGTCAATATTGGAGGTTAGAGGTCTCCCTTATATAGACTACAATGTAAGGGACTACAGTGGTGGCAGCAGATGCTGCAGTTAAAGGGGTTGTCGGGCCATACTTATGACCTATTCCATGCATAGGAGGGCTCCAAAACCCCCTTTAAGGTGCCATAGCAGAGGTTAGAACCTGCTCTGGAGGACACACATACGGACCCTGCATGAAGAAGGTGTCGTGCTGGTCTCTGGCCGGATGCTGCTGCGGCTGGAACAAGGCGTCAAAGTTCCAGAAGGAGCTCTCTACAAAGTTATTGGTCGGCATCTCCGAAAATCTGCAGGAAAGACCGGAAAATGACATCTCCGGATACATGGACCATCAAATATGGAAGATGATCGAGGACAAGGCAGCACTCACCCCATCTCCAAGAAGATCTGTCTGAACTGTGTGCGCACCTTCATCAGGGGGTGCAGGTGCCCACATTCGGGCATCACCCCCAGCGCATTGAAGTTATAGGCCTTGAACTTCTTGTCTCTCCAAGAACCACTGGAAATGGTAAAAAAAGGAAAGAAATATGTGACAAAAGAAGAAGGAAAAGAAAGGGGGGGGGGATAGTGAGGAAACCTCCAGGACAGGAGCAGATTACCTGGCGATCATCTCTGGAGTCAGATCCGTCTCCTGCTTTGTGATGCTGGTGCTGAAGCCTTTACCCTTCGTCACCCAGTAGGTTTTAATTGTCCTGAACACAGATAATAATAATTCCTTTATTTATATAGTACACACAGATTACGCAGCGCTGCACAGAACTTGTCACATCAGTCCCGGTCCCCAATGGGGCTCACAATCTAATCACCTACCAGTATGTTTTGGATAAAAATATAAAGATCGCCTCACTGTCCTGAGATAGTACATAGGAATAAGCAGGTCAGTGGGAGTACAAGTCCCAGCAGAACCTGCTCCTGCATGCATGTATTTTATTAAAGTACAAGTTTACATTTACAAAAGGCAATTACTTTACATACAGAGATCCAGGACACCGCTGATAAGGCAAGATACGGAGTAATGGAAAGTACAAAGCTGCCCCCTGGTGTATAAACTCAAGAATGCAGACATAGAACTACATAGATCCAATATTTAGATTTTAGATCACAAATCAACCTTACAGTTTACATAAAGAATTTATCTACATTGATCCTGAGTTACATCCTGTATTATACTCCAGGGCTGCACTCACTATTCTGCTGCTGGAGCAGTCACTGTGTACATACATGACATTATACTTATCCTGTACTGATCCTGAGTTACATCCTGTATTATACTCCAGGGCTGCACTCACTATTCTGCTGCTGGTGCAGTCACTGTGTACATACATGACATTACTTATCCTGTACTGATCCTGACTTACATCCTGTATTATACTCCAGGGCTGCACTCACTATTCTGCTGCTGGTGCAGTTCACTGTGTACATAAATGACATACTTATCCTGTACTGATCCTGAGTTACCATCCTGTATTAATACTCCAGAGCTGCAACTCACTATTCTGCGCCGGTGCAGCCACTGTGGAACACGACATGACATATTTCTTATCCTGTACTAATCCTGAGTTACATCCATGTATTATACCCAGAGCTGCACTCACTATTCTGCTGCTGGTGCAGTCACTGTGTACAACATGACATTACTATCCTGTACCTGATCCTGATCACATCACTGATATTAATAACGCCCAGCTGCACTCACTATTCTGCTGCTGGTGGAGTCACTGTGTACATACATGACATTACTTATCCTGTACTGATCCTGAGTTACATCCTGTATTATACCCCACAGCTGCACTCACTATTCTGCTGCTGGTGCAGTCACTGTGTACATACATGACATTACTTGTTTACACACTGGCAGATCTGCAGTATACAGGCAATCATACACTCTTGTCCTGGCTCTTACACTTCATTGAGAAGTTTCCTCTTCTTCAGCTCGTTCTTGTCCTTTTCGTTCACACTGTCAGACTTTCCTTTTACGATGAGCTGCAGCTTCTCCTTCACCGTGTCCTCCACTGCATCTACCTGAGAAGCAATAACATAATACTGCCACATGGTGCTTACACTCCACTACAGACCAGTTAGTAGAACCTTACACCCAGTAGTCATTATGATTTTGGAATAGGTCCCTTAATCTGAGATCACATCAGAAACGTAAAGGATTCCTCCAGATAAAACATGGCCTCCTCTTTTCCCTGAAACTTATTCATTGTAATTTCCCTCTAAATTTAGAGCCCTCTGCAGTCTCTTACTCATGTATTATAGAGCAGGAAGATCCTCCACTTACATATAAGTACATACATAGATGAAGATTTTGTCAACTCACCGTTCCGAAAACCCGAGGTCCTCCTTCTGCCCCCTTATCCAGCCGGATCCAGCGATTGGACATGGCCTTACTGAAGCCCACCTTCGCTATGGGGAGTTTCTGTAGGAAACACATATTATACAGTGTATGGGAAAGATCATGTCACCTCCTAGAACACTTTCTATGTAAATTGAGCCGAGGACTTAAAGGGATATAACACCACTGATAAGGTTGTGATAACTGCATTTCTAGCAGGGGGCTCAGAGTCCTATCCTCAGGACTGGAAGTCAATACCAGATCTGTGGGGATCTGATACTCTCCAGCCCCATTGTTCAGCTGCTCCTTCAGATGTAAATGGCGTCTCCATCTCTTCCCAAGGACAGCGCCATACACTGTATAGTGGTCATGCCTGGTACTGCAGCTCACATCCATCCACTTGAATGAGACTGAGCTGCACAGATCACGTAATCGTTGGATGTAACAGCACAGGGTGGGGATGTTTTGTTCCCAGAAGACCCTGGCAGGGTCCTTCTGTGCATTACACGTATGTGCGGAGGAAGCCGTACTCACCATCAGCTCACTCTGCAGAAGACCCTCCTTGGGTAAACTGTGGAAGACCCTGACCTCGTGACTGCCGCTGTCAGCGATCTCCTGCCCCTCAGCACTCAGCTCCCACTTCTTACTGGATCTCTGCTCTGCCTCAATCATCTGAAGGGGAAAAATACATCATTAGCATCGCCCCTTAATATAGCCTCCTGAAACCCTGGATAGCTGGGTGACATCGACCAATCAGTCTACACCCCTGTACAACAAATCTATTTAGTTAAGCAGTGAAAGGGACTGGGGGGATAGAGATTGGGGTAGGTTTATTGACTAGTAGAGATGAGTGGACCTGCTCTCCTCCGCCATTACCAAATGGAAAACACATCGCAGTTTTTAGTACATAAAGAAATCCTATAGTAACATAAATCTAGGGTCAATTATTGAGTTTAGAGGTCTCCCTTAATAGACTACAAATGTAAGGGACTACAGTGGTGGCAGCAGATTGCTGCAGTTAAAGGGGTTGTCGGGCCTACTTATGACCTATTCCATGCATAGGAGGGCTCCACCCCCTTTAGTGCCATAGCAGAGGTTAGAACCTGCTCTGGAGACACACATACGACCCTGCATGAAGAAGGGTGTCGTGCTGGTCTCTGGCCGGATGCTGCTGCGGCTTGGAAAGGAGTCAAAGTTCCCAGAAGGAGCTCTCTAACAAGTTATTGGTCGGGCATCTCGAAATCTGCAGGAAAGACCGGAAAATACATCTCTCGGATACATGGACCATCAAATATGGAAGATGTCGAGGACAGGCAGCACTCACCCCATCTCCAAGAAGATCTGTCTGAACTGTGTGCGCACCTTCATCAGGGGGTGCAGGTGCCCACTTCGGGCATCACCCCCAGCGCATTGAAGTTATAGGCCTTGAACTTCTTGTCTTCTCAAGAACCACTGAAATTTTAAAAAGGAAAGAAATCTTGTACAAAATAAGAAGGAAAATGCCAGATCATCAGAATAGCAGGATTACCTTGGCGATCAATCTCTGGAGTCAGATCCGTCTCCCTGCTTTGTGATGCTGGTGCTGAAGCCTTTACCCTTCGTCACCCAGTAGGTTTTAATTGTCCTGAACACAGATAATAATTCCTTATTTATATAGTACCCACAGATTACGCAGCGCTGCACAGAACTTGTCACATCATCCCGGTCCCAATGGGCTCACAATCTAATCACCTACCAGTTGTTTTGGATAAAAAATAAACGATCGCCTCACTGTCCTGAGATAGTACATAGGAATAACAGGTAGTGGGAGTACAAGTCCCAGCAGAACCTGCTCCTGCATGCATGTATTTTATTAAAGTACAAGTTACATTTACAAATGCAATTACTTTACATACAGGAATCCGGACAGGCGTGATAAGGAAGATACGGAGTAATAGGAAAGTACAAAGTCGCCCCCGTTTTTATAACTCAAGAATCCAGACATAGAACTACATAGATCCAATATTATAGATTTTTATCACAAATCAACCTTACAGTTTACATAAGAATTTATCTACATTGATCCTGAGTTACAAATCCTGTATTAAACTCCAGGGCTGCACTCACTATTCTGCTGCGGAGCAGTCACTGTGTACATACATGACATTATACTTATCCTGTATGATCCGGTTATCATCCTGTATTATACTCCAGGGCTGCACTCACTATTCGGCTGCTGGTGCAGTCACTGTGTACATACATGACATTACTTATCCGTACTGATCCTAGTTATATCCTGTATTATACTCAGGCTGCCTCACTATTCTGCTGCTGGTGTCAGTCACTGTGTACTACATGACATTACTTATCCTGTCACGATCCTGACTTACATCCTGTATTATACCCAGGCTGCACTCACTATTCTGCTGCTGGTGCAGTCACTGTGTACATACATGACATACTTATCCTGTACTGATCCTGAGTTACATCCTGTATTATACTCCAGAGCTGCACTCACTATTCTGCTGCTGGTGCAGTCACTGTGTACATGCATGACATTACTTATCCTGTACTAATCCTGAGTTACATCCAGTATTATACCCAGAGCTGCACTCACTATTCTGCTGCTGGTGCAGTCACGTTGTACATACATGACATTACTTATCCTGTTACTGATCCTGATTTACATCCTGATTATACCCACAGCTGCACTCACTATTCTGCTGCTGGTGGATCACTGTGTACACTACATGACATTACTTATCCTGTACTGATCCTGAGTTACATCCTGTATTACCCCACAGCTGCACTCACTATTCTGCTGCTGGTGCAGTCACTGTGTACATACATGACTTACTTGTTTACACATGGCAGATCTGCAGTATACAGGCAATCATACACTCTTGTCCTGGCTCTTACACTTCATTGAGAAGTTTCCCTTCTTCAGCTCGTTCTTGTCCTTTTCGTTCACAACTGTCAGACTTTCCTTTTCGAGAGCTGCAGCTTCTCCCTTCACCGTGTCCTCCACTGCATCTACCTGAGAAGCATAACATAATCTGCCACATGGTGCTTACACTCCACTACAGACCAGTTGTAGAAACCTTACCAACCCAGTAGTCATTATGATTTGGAATAGGTTCCTTAATCTGAGATCACATCAGAACGTAAAGATTCCCCAGATAAAAACATGCCTCCTCTTTCCCTGAAACTTATTCATTGTAATTTCCCTCTAAATTTAGAGCCCTCTGCAGTCTCTTACTCATGTATTATAGAGCAGGAAGATCCTCCACTTACATAAGTACATACATAGAGAAGATTTGGTCAACTCACCGTTCCGAAAACCCGAGGTCCTCCTTCGCCCCCTTATCCAGCCGGATCCAGCGATTGCATGGCCTTACTGAAGCCCACCTTCGCTATGGGGAGTTTCTTAGGAAACACATATTATACAGTGTATGGGAAAGATCATGTCCCCTCCTAGAACACTTTCTATGTAAATTGAGCCGAGGACTTAAAGGGATATAAAACACCACTGATAAGGTTGTGATAACTGCTTCTAGCAGGGGGTCAGAGTCCTATCCTCAGGACTGGAAGTCAATACCAGATCTGTGGGATCTGATACTCTCCACCCCATTGTTCCCGCTCCTTCAATGTAAATGGCTTCTCCATCTCTTCCAAGGGTACAGCGCAACACGTATGTGGTCATGCCTGGCTGTACTGCAGCTCACATCCTCCTTGAATGAGACTGAGCTGCACAGATCACGTAATACGTGTTCTGTGTAACAGACACGGTGGGATGTTTTTTGTTCCCAGAAGACCCTGGCAGGGTCCTTCTGTGCATTACAACGTATGTGCGGAGGAAGCCGTACTCACCATCAGCTCAATTGCAGAAGACCCTCCTTGGGTAAACTGTGAAGACCCTGACCTCGTACTCCGCTGTCAGCGTCTCCTGCCCTCAGCACTCAGTCTCCCACTTCTTACTGGATCTCCTGCTCTCCTCAATCATCTGAAGGGGAAAATACATCATTAGCATCGCCCATAATATAGCCTCCTAAACCCTTGATAGCTGGGTGACATCGACCAATCAGTCTACACCCCTGTACAACAAATCTATTTAGTTAAGCAGTGAAAGGGACTGGGGGGATAGAGATTGGGGTAGGTTTATTGACTAGTAGAGATGAGTGGACCTGCTCAGTCAGTACCGGTGCCCCCCTGACCAATCATAGACACGTCTAATTGGCAAGGGCATCAATTTGCTTGATTGACTGATCAGGTCCACTCATCTCTACCCATCAGTAGTTGGGATAAGCTGGGTGCCCACCACTTCAGTTTGTCAGGTGCAGGAAGGTTCTTGACCTTATATAACCCAGGATAAGCAGCACCCCGCATATCTCACAGCCACCTAGCTCCATCTTCCCGAATGACAGTCATAGATGTGTGGTGCACTTTACAATGCAATGTAGGACTACAAGTCCCAGCAGTCCCTGCTGGTTGGGACTTGTAGTCTCGCACCACATATGCAACCCGCCTTGCATAGGGTCTGTTATAAACTGATCTCCTGTTATTAGTTCTAAAAATGATGTAGAACTACAAGTCCCAGCACTCCCGGTCATACAGAGAGCTGAGGTGCATGCTGGGACATGTAGTCTCACATATGTGTGCCAGTGTGATTGCATCACCCGCCCCGGCTCACCTCTCCCAGGGACTGCAGACTCTTGACGGCGCCCACCACCTGCTGGTGATCCACCCCCAGGACCCCCGCCAGCTCCAGGCTGTCCAGACCCCCGCAGCCGCCATCCTGCAGCTTCTGGAGGAGCAGCTCCGCCACTGTGTTATCAGCCATGCTGCCGGCTTCACTACTGCGCAGGCGCCGGAAGCGGCCGTCAGCCCATCCACAATGCTTTGCGACTTAGCTCCATCTTGGTACTCCTTACTATAACGCATGATACTCATTGTCCACCATCTTACTCCTCTCACTATAGTTCTACGTCTCCAAAGAGTGTAAGTAATACGATAAGTATAGATGTAGGCGTAGTGCTCCCTCTACCGGCCCTAGCGCGGAACTGACGTAGATTATAATAGTTGGAACTTATTATCAGGCTTTAGAATAATTCTCAGCCTCTGCTTGCTGTCACTGAATGAAGTAACCAGGTCATCTTTCTCAAGGATGGAGTCCCACAGCAGGCTGCAGGTATTAAAATGACCAGCCATCATACATCATGGCTTGGAGGGCTCTTTACCGATTCTCACCCTGTCCCCCTCATCTACATTGATTTCTATAGGAGAAACCAAAACCGCTTCTTGTCTGCTCAAAGTACTCCGACATTGCTGGGATATTTTAATAAAAAATTTAGCAACCCCTGATGGGGCTCACATCTATAAGATATTTCTAGCACAGCCTCATGATGTAGACAGAAATCCCCCTTGAAGGGAACCTATAACCAGGTGTCACCCCATCTACCAGCGCTCTCAGGTAATAGAATCCCAAAGAGAGAAGAGTCATATTTTACCTGAGATGAGGCAAGTTTAGAGGCTGCAGGGGGGGTCACACTTATTAGGGGTTGTATGACTCTGGCGTACAATTCCTGAAATCGGCATTTCCAGGAATTGCACCTTTCCTGGTAATCCTCAGGCAGCACAGAATGGGTTAAGTTTACATCTCCTGTTGGACAGAAGTTAACAATTAATTTACAATAGTGATTGGCAGGCTGACCCCATATAAGATACCCCCAAGTGTTTTTTTCTTCTGTGGATAACATGAAGATGTGGTGGTTGATCTTGCAGGGGGTGTCTGCCTTGCTGTCTGCTGTTTCATACACCTCAGGCAAGTGTTTCCTGTGCTCCCCGCTCTGTTTGTTTTTCCACGGCTTACGGCCTGGGTGGTTACCATGGCGCTCCCGTCGTGGTTCCGGCATTGCTGTGGGCTTCCTGCGCAGGCGCGGACAGGAGGTGTGTCTGAGTTCTAGCTGTGTCTACCCCAGCGCCTGTACATTGTCCCGCCGGCACCAGCATCCTCTGCGCATGTCCTCCTGTTCTCACAGTATCTCCCTACTTAAACAAACATGACACGCAGCATAGGTAGCTTCCCCGGGCAGCTGAGCCTAGCCAATGGAAGTGTAAGTGCAACACCCCTGCCAACGCATAGGCAAGGTGGTAGTTGCGAATAGGGCCCTCTCCATGTCAGGACACTGATCACCTTATTAGGAGGTCTCTAAGTACTGCCTGGTAAGTGCCACTGCCTGGTAAGGCAAGAGTTAACAATGCTAAATGTTATTGTCCAATGGTGTTTCTTGTAATACTGTAAAGCAAGCTGGAAGCTGATTGGAGAGTGCTAATACCTGACCAAGGGAGTATGTAAACCCCTGGTGGGCAGGCGCACATGGTCTGTCTGAGCAATCGGAGTGAGAGACTCCATTTTGGAGCACATGTCAGCTCCAGTAAGAAGAGGAGAGAGCAGCTCCTGCATAGCTGCACCGACCCCTGTCTTAATACCGGGAAACAGAAGTGTCCAGGAAAGCTGCCTGACACAGTAAGGCAAGTCAGGAGATTTAAGCCCCAAAGCAGAGGTCCCTCATCTGGACACGGCTCCATCTCTAGCAGCCCAGCCCGAAGCTACTACCAGGCTGCGTGTAACCTTCCTGTGGATCAGCTCTCCATGACTCTTCCAGCTCGCTGATCTGCTGCTATCATTTGGTCGTTGCCTGCTGTTGAATAAAGAATTGTAAGTTGATTTGCCTCTGTCTGTTCCCTGGATACAGCTGTCTACCACAGCGGGTTGCCCATCCATTACCCAGGGACATATCTTACAGACACCCAGGGTCAGGGCCGGCGCTATGGGTAGGCAAAGTGGGCAATTGCCCAGGGCCCCCTGGAAGGGGAGACTCTTCTTTCAAATGAATCTTGAATTTTGTTTCTGGGTGCCATGGATCCAGAGATATTCAGGTTTAAAGTGAGAATATCAGGTGCCATTTTATATATAACAATCACTCCCAACGGCAGATTAACAGTTCTCTCTGTTATATATTCTGTTTCCTTAGAAACACAAATTTTGTATCAGGCCCCACTGGTGTCCTGTTATGTGTCTGGTGAAGACCTTTTTGTTTACCTGCCTGGATCTCCATACACTCCCTGAGTGGGACAGTAGTGTAATGGGATAAATTCTGCTAACAGGTTCCCTTCAAGCTTGTCGCCCTTAGTCTGACAAACTCACTCCACACAGGACATACCAGCCCGAATCTAGAATCCCTGACTGAGCTCATCATGTCGGCTCCGTGCTGTGATTCCTGGTGTGGAGGGAGCTAGCGGATGTGGAAGCTGCAGATATGTGATGCACACTAGCAGCAGGTGGGTGAGATTTCCAGGGCACATCAGGTCACAGTGACATATACTATAAGGTGACAGTAATATGATCAGCACGTTATGACCACATGTGACCACCAGATGTCGCCGCGCTGCCTCTATACCTCCTCCTGTCATCCGCCTCTCCTCTAATTTACCTTCACCAAATCTAGGAGATTCCCATAATGGTGGGTGAACCATGGGTGTCAGAACATCACAAACAACTAATAAAAATACTGTAAACAGAGGTCAGTCCACCCAGTATGTAATCTGAATACTTCTCTTGTGTTATCCTGTCTTGTGACATCACTATGTGTATTATCCCTGTACTGTGACATCACTGTGTGTATTATCTCTGTACTGTGACATCACTGTGTGTATTACCCCTGTACTGTGACATCACTGTGTGTATTATCCCTGTACTGTGACATCACTGTGTGTATTATTCCTGTACTGTGACATCACTGTGTGTATTATCTCTGTACTGTGACATCACTGTGTGTATTATCTCTGTACTGTGACATCACTGTGTGTATTATCCCTGTACTGTGACTGTCCAGTTCTTTATGTAGTGATCAGGTACAGATCAGCTCTAAGTAATTTCAATGCAAACTAACTTTTAGTGACTTTGGATGGGAACCTGTGTGTGGGGGGGGGTGTTTGACTATTCCCAGAAATGAAATTGAAAATCATCCACATTTTAGCTATGAAAACCTCTTTAATATTCCAGAATATAAGAGGAAATCTATGAACTATGACCCTGGAGTGTGTATTATACAGTCACGGTGACACATGGGACGGCACCGGAGCCGCGCACAGACATCAGGATGTTTTTTTTTTTAAATATATGCAAAATACTTAATTTAGCTAAAACAAATCAAATTGAATAACTTTTCTTAATTTCTCAAAAGTAAATATTTAGTATAACAGAAAAAGAAGAATTAAAATGATTAATTAGATGGGAACTAAAGTTCTGCTATCAGCACAATGGAGGAACGTGGGAACAATTTCTACAAAATAATAACAAATAGAAGATTTTTCGGAAATAAAATCTTCAGATGTGTAAAGATTTCTGTCTCCTCAGAAAACAGACAACCTGCGCTAATTGTGTATCCGAGCTCAGCGCGACATCTGCTTCTCCCAGGTAATTAGGGATATTTCTCCCATTAGATTGTAAATCAGGACTCAAATGAGATTTGTTATAGACAAATTAGGAAAAGCAATTTAATTAAGAATTCGGTGAATTAAAATACAAAACATATATAACAACATGGGGCGGAGACGTAACAAAACTCCTCCAATCTGTCAAAATAGTCCAAACTCCTCCCATTTCCAGTGAGTATTCTGGGATGTAGGTGCTGGACATCGACAGTAACCACTCCCTATGTATATAGGAGGGTCCCCAATATCCTATCCAAGGGGCTGGGTCACAAAAGAAGGACACATCAACTGATGGCTCGGGGTCTAACCACTAATAGTGGGAAAGGTTGGGGGCTTCAGGGTGAAATTACTGTAAAGTTACGTCTATGGGATCTATGGAACATGCTGACCTGGGAAACCTTAAAGGGAACCTATCACCAGGTTTTACCCCACCAAACTATTAGTGCCCTCAGGTGGGGCATGAAATGCATTTTCTAGAGTCTCCTCTTCTATGTGAAATGTCACATATCTACATATAAAAAATCTACCCAAAAGAAGGGCAAATATGACTCTTCTGAACCCATTTTCACATGAGATGAGTCAAGTTTAGAGTCTGCAGGGGTATTGTCACTTCAGAAAAACCTTACTGTTCTATTGGTCCTAGAAATATGCTTTTTGTGTCTTATTAAAGATCTAATCTTTCCGTTCCCTACAGATGGGATGGTGATGTCTATGGTGATGGTAGAACCTCCTCTCCTCTAGGTGTAGAGGATGCCCCTGTCTATGGTGATGGTAGAACCTCCTCTCCTCTAGGTGTAGAGGATGCCCCTGTCTATGGTGATGGTAGAACCTCCTCTCCTCTAGGTGTAGAGAATGCCCCCCCCTCACACACTGTACAAGGCAGCGGTGGCGCCACCTGATGACATCATACAATGTGCGGGGGCAGAGCGCACAGACATGTCTCTGTTTGCATGGGAATCTGTGGAGAGAAGAGGAAGACTGCACGGGAGGTAGAATTATTTTTTTATATGGTGAGGGTCTCTATCTCTGCTGGATTACAATTTATCAGTGGGGGAGGCTGTTGCTGAATATTTTATTGAAGGGAACTGCTGGACATTTTATTAATGAGGGGGGTGGGGGCTGTATATGAGTAAGGTACCAGTAGTCTGTGTAGTATATTTGTGTAATGTGGGGGACAGGAGTGGCAGCATGAGTTTAGGCATATGGGGGCCCCGATCCAAATTTTGCATCAGGCCCCACTGGTGTCTTGTTATGTGTCTGGTGAAGACCTTTTTGTTTACCTGCCTGGATCTCCATACACTCCCTGAGTGGGACAGTAGTTAAATGGGATAAATTCTGCTAACAGGTTCCCTTCAAGCTTGTTGCCCTTAGTCTGACAAACTTACTCCACACGGGATATACCAGCCCGAATCTAGAATCCCTGACTGAGCTCATCATGTCTGCTCCGTGCTGTGATTCCTGGTGTGGAGGGAGCTAGCGGATGTGGAAGCTGCAGATATGTGATGCACACTAGCAGCAGGTGGGTGAGATTTCCAGGGCACATCAGGTCACAGTGACATATACTACTAGGTGACAGTAATATGATCAGCATGTTATGACCACATGTGACCACCAGATGTCGCCGTGCTGCCTCTATACCTCCTCCTGCCATCCGCCTCTCCTCTAATTTACCTTCACCAAATCTAGGAGATTCCCATAATGGTGGGAGAACCATCAGTGTCAGAAAATCACAAACAACTAATGAAAGTAATGTAGACAGAGGCTCAGTCCACCCAGTATGTAATCTGAATACTTCTCTTGTGTTATCCTGTCTTGTGACATCACTATGTGTATTATCCCTGTTCTGTGACATCACTGTGTGTATTATCCCTGTACTGTGACATCACTGTGTGTATTATCTCTGTACTGTGACATCACTGTGTGTATTATTATCCCTGTACTGTGACATCACTGTGTGTATTATTATCCCTGTACTGTGACATCACTGTGTGTATTATTATCCCTGTACTGGAAGCATTACGGTGGCTCGGTGGTTAGCATTACAGCCTTGCAGCGCTGGAGTCCTGGGTTCTAGTCCCACCCAACATCTGCAAAGAGTTTGTATGTTCTCTCCGTGTTTGCGTGGGTTTCCTCTGGGTACTCCGGTTTCCTCCTACACTCCAAAACATGCTGATAGGTTGATTAGATAGTGAGCCCCATTGGGGACAGGGACTGATCTGGCAATCTCCTTGCAGCGCTGCGTGTGCGTTATATAAATAAAGAATTATTATTAGAAGGATAAACAGACCAAATCCACACTGTTGTGCAGGTATGAGGTGTATATATATATATATATATATATATATATATATATATATCATGATGCTAGTTACTGTGGAGGTCTCCTGCTGCCATCCAGTGATAAGAAGAACACACTAGGTTCCAGCAGGGTTATATAGAAGCGTGTTTAATCCTTAAGTTTGCTGGATTCCTGTTTGTTGGCTTCTTAACACTGGATGGCAGCAGGAGACCTCCATAATAAGGAACAGGACTTGTTATTCTACTTATAAATAAACCCATTACCTGCAGCCTCAGGGCCCGGAGCCGCGGATCTGTGTGGAGATGTGGTCATACACGACTCCATCCAGTGACATTTATTCTTTTGTCTCCCAGTGCCGGGGAGAGGAGGAGGGGGAGAGCGACGCTCACCCCCCTCCATAGCCTAACATAGAGCATGGCGCCGAATTCTGTTGAAAGATAGGACATGTCCTATCTTTGTACGGGGTATGGAGTGATACAGTGCCGCACTTGTGCTTCATCGTACTGCTCCCGTACGGCGCTGGGAGGCCATTGCAATGTATGGGGGACGTATATACATCGGCCGTATATATACACTCACCGGCCACTTTATTAGGTACACCATGCTAGTAACGGGTTGGACCCCCTTTTGCCTTCAGAACTGCCTCAATTCTTCGTGGCATAGATACAACAAGGTGCTGGAAGCTCCTCAGAGATTTTGGTCCATATTGACATGATGGCATCACACAGTTGCCGCAGATTTGTCGGCTGCACATCCATGATGCGAATCTCCCGTTCCACCACATCCCAAAGATGCTCTATTGGATTGAGATCTGGTGACTGTGGAGGCCATTTGTGTCCAGTGACCTCATTGTCATGTTCAAGAAACCAGTCTGAGATGATTCCAGCTTTATGACATGGCGCATTATCCTGCTGAAAGTAGCCATCAGATGTTACAGGGTACATTGTGCTCATAAAGGGATGGACATGGTCAGCAACAATACTCAGGTAGGCTGCGGCGTTGTACCAAGGGGCCCAAAGAGTGCCAAGAAAATATTCCCCACACCATGACACCACCACCACCAGCCTGACCCGCTGATACAAGGCAGGATGGATCCATGACACCACCACCACCAGCCTGAACCGCTGATACAAGGCAGGATGGATCCATGCTTTCATGTTGTTGACGCCAAATTCTGATCCTACCATCCGAATGTCGCAGCAGAAATCGAGACTCATCAGACCAGGCAACGTTTTTCCAATCTTCTACTGTCCAATTTCGATGAGCTTGTGCAAATTGTAGCCTCAGTTTCCTGTCCTTAGCTGAAAGGAGTGGCACCCGGTGTGGTCTTCTGCTGCTGTAGCCCATCTGCCTCAAAGTTGGACGTACTGTGCGTTCAGAGATGCTCTTCTGCCTACCTTGGTTGTAACGGGTGGCGATTTGAGTCACTGTTGCCTTTCTATCAGCTCGAACCAGTCTGCCCATTCTCCTCTGACCTCTGGCATCAACAAGGCATTTCCGCCCACAGAACTGCCACTCACTGGATGTTTTTTCTTTTTCGGACCATTCTCTGTAAACCCTAGAGATGGTTGTGTGTGAAAATCCCAGTAGATCAGCAGTTTCTGAAATACTCAGACCAGCCCTTCTGGCACCAACAACCATGCCACGTTCAAAGGCCACAAATCACCTTTCTTCCCCATACTGATGCTCGGTTTGAACTGCAGGAGATTGTCTTGACCATGTCTACATGCCTAAATGCACTGAGTTGCCGCCATGTGATTGGCTGATTAGAAATTCCCTTGACAAAGACCTGCTGCGATTGAAACGCGCGTCGGGGTGCACGCCAGGTAATATCATGTCCTCCTCTTGGTCACACTAGCTTCCACTCATTTTGCACTATTTGTATGTGTTTTTCCATGTTTATCATTTGGCGTCTGTGACCTCTGTTATTATTACAGTATACCTGCTAGCTATATAAGGGCTCTACCTCATTATCACTTTGCACCCATTGTCGTTCATTACATGTTTGGGTCCCTTATATTGTACATTTTACATTTGTTCATGTATTTTAGGACATATTACCTGGCGTGCTTTTTTGTATCTTTTCTGAGATGCTTCTCAGTCTATTTTATGCATTCCCATTGTTGTTTACTAAATAAAGATTTTCCCTTTTATGTTGTTGCATTGAAGCCTTGTCCTTTCCTCTTGTTTTTATTTATTTGGTATTTTGTTGATTAGAAATTAAGTGTTAACGAGCAGTTGGACAGGTGTACCTAATAAAGTGGCCGGTGAGTGTATGTCCCCCATACGTTCGTGTGAATTGTATCCTAACGTTATTGTATCCGAACATGAGTAATATTTCAGTATTTTATTACTGTTACTGCTCGTTACTGTAGATTTCAGCCTGACATGGCTTCACCCCTACCCTTGGGTTGTATATCTGTATATACCCATTGCCCCAAATTATCCCTAAAGCAGAAATGAATATAGAGGTCCATATTTATTAAAGTGTCTGCGCCAGTATTATGTCGAGGCTACACTGTGTCTGCCGCGCCACAAAATTCTGCACCTATAGGGGCGGCTCTGTGTTAAAGGTGCACCAAAAAAAAAAGTTGTTGCCCACTTCCCGAGCAATGCTGGGGGCGCCGGATAATAGAAGAGCGTGCGCCGAATATCCAATAATCTGCCTCACTCTGCACATAGCACAGACTGTTTTGATAAATCTGGGCCGTTGTGATGGTTCTCGCTCGTCTGACTCTACTACGATATTTGTGAATATTCTTCCAGGGTGATGTTGACCAAGTACATATTTATTCGAGACAATGGCTGGCGCTGTTCTCAGTGTCAATAATCCAGGCTTGGCCCGGATCCCCAGTATAAACACCAGGCAGCCGACTGCTCACATCCAGATCTAGAATTGCGTAGAAAAAATGAATGAATTGTTCTCTGTTAGCAGCCAGTTAAGATGATCACTTAAAGGGACACTCCAACCAATATCAATCTCCATTCTGTGATCTAAAGTGCAATATATCTTCATTGTCCCAGCACTGTGTACGTCCATTGTTCTTCTATACATTATACAATAGGAATTCAGCCCGAGTTCGACCACTTCCACTAAAATCCTTTTTATCAAGGACATGTCAGTCTGTCAGTGAAGCCCAGGGTCGGGGTGACAGACTCAGCGCTGTATCCGGACTTTTAATACTAAATGCAAGATTTTAATGTTTTAAATGTGAGTACAATTTTAATAAAATGAGTTACTTTTTATCGCAGTTACCCGCACTATGTTATATCCTTCTAGTGTCATGGAACATCGGTGTCCGGATTGTTAATTATCGGCACAAAGACACGAGGTGAAGGAGGAGAAACGCTGGGGCAGGAACATAGAGCTATTTGATTCTCACTATTCCCTAGTAGTTTTGGGGAACAGGAAGAACTACTTTATCCTTGATAAAAAGGATTTTTACTGGAAGAGGTGGAGCTCGGGCGGAATTCCGATTGTATAACGTTTGTTCGGAGAATAGTGGGACTTTCTCTATTTTTTAGGTCGGAGGCTCCTTCATGCTAAACCAGCTGCATGTTCTCTCTCCTAGCTTTCTCTTGGAGCCTGGAGGCAGCCGGGGCCCAGAATACCGGAGTGGTTGGCTATAGGGCGCGCTGATGTCACGGTGCTTGGTATGGGGACCGGAGGGCTGTCCTACAGCCTGGCAGGTCTCCAGCAGGTGGTGTGTGCAAGAAATAAGGAGGGAGAGGCTGTGGTACTGGTTCTCCCTAGGGCAACCCCTGAGGTGTCTGAAGGATGAGTCCCTGGGTGATGGATGGGTGTTACCCATGGTGGTAACAGCCGTATCCAGGGATCAGACAGAGGCAACGTTGTGCAAATCAACTTAAAGATCTATAATGAACAGAAGGCAACAGCCAAACGATTAAAAGCAGGATTCAGCAGCAGATTTGACAAGCTGGAGAGTCATGGAAAGCCGGTCCACATGAAGGTTACACACAGCCTGGTAGTAGATTCAGGCTGGGCTGATAGAGATGGAGCTGAATCCGGGTGGTAGATCTTGGCTCTGGGCTCAAGTCTCCAGACTTACCCTGGGTACTAGGCAATGGCCTGAGGAACCTGTGGTTCCTAGTATTAGGACACTTGCTATCGCAGACAGACCATGAGGTCTTCTCCTCCTGACAGCTCTCTGCAGACGGAGACCATGTGCCACGGCCCCTTGGCCAAGTGGTAGCACTCCTCCACTCAGCTTCCAGCTTGCTTTACAAGAACATCAATGGACAGTAACATCTCACAATGATAGCCAGCGCCTTACACGGCAGTGGCTACAGCTACAACTACTAAGTTCTCCATTACTTAGAGACCTCCTAGAGAGGTGATCAGTCTCCCCAACAGCTCCTGATATGGATGTGTTGCAGAATGTGCATTAGATCACCATGTGTTGGTCTCTTGGACTCTCGTTGCTGGAGTGGAGACAGAGGTGTGATGTCCGCTCCAGACCAAAGCTTCCATGTTCAAATGGGTCTAATGATGCACCAGGTGTGCAACCCCTTAAAGGAGGGTGTGGAGCAGTCAGAAGGGGCTCTCTACCTGGAGACACAGAAGCTGGAGGGTGTGAGAGCCACACGTGAGTGACACGGGGTTACTGAACGTATGTTTCATGCTGGCAGGGAGAAGCCTCCAGAGGATAGTGAGGGCCGCCAAGTGTTTAGTTACAGCCGGACAGGCAAGGGTTTTGTTAGATGTTTTGTTTGATACTGGTGTTTTTCTGGAATAAATGCTCAGTTTCAACTTGAATCCTGCTGTCCATGAGAGCTTTGTCATTGCCGACCCCCACGTTTGAGCTGCACCCCTACAATATATATCTTCCTCTTTCCTGAGATAAAAAGGTTTATCAACTTCTCCTATTTCCTGATGGCTTCTGACATCTCAGCATCTGCTCTCTTGTAGTAATGGTCGTCATTACATCATGGCAGCAGTTACAGAGGTTATTAGGAAAAGAGGCTGAGAATGTATTGTGTAACTGCATCAGGAAGCCCCCAACCTTCTGTATACTGATTACCCCAGTGCCCCCCTCCCCAAGGAGATCATACTCCCCTTACCCAACACCAGTCACAACGGTTTATTGATGGTCAAAATAGTATTAATATAACAACAGCTATCAGCAACCTAGTACAATAAACCTGAACATGCAATACACAATAATTACTATAACACTGCCCCTATATGTACAAGAATATAACTACTATAATACTGCACCCTTTGTACAAGAATATAACTACTATAATACTGCCCCCTATGTACAAGAATATAACTACTATAATACTGCCTCCTATGTACAGGAATATAACTACTATAATACTGCCCCCTATGTACAGGAATATAACTACTATAATACTGCCCCCTATGTACAGGGATATAACTACTATAATACTGCCCCCTATGAACAAGGATATAACTACTATAATACTGCCCCCTATGTACAGGAATATAACTACTATAATACTGTCCCCTATGTACAAGAATATAACTACTATAATACTGCCCCCTATGTACAAGAATATAACTACTATAATACTGCCACCTATGTACAAGAATATAACTACTATAATACTGCCACCTATGTACAAGAATATAACTACTATAATACTCCCCCCTATGTACAAGAATATAACTACTATAATACTGCCCCTATGTACAGGAATATAACTACTATAATACTGCCCCCTATGTACAAGAATATAACTACTATAATACTGCCCCCTATGTACAAGAATATAACTACTATAATACTGCCTCCTATGTACAAGAATATAACTACTATAATACTGCTCCCTATGTACAAGTATATAACTACTATAATACTGCCCCCTATGTACAAGAATATAACTACTATAATACTGCCACCTATGTACAAGAATATAACTACTATAATACTGCCCCCTATGTACAAGAATATAACTACTATAATACTCCCCCCTATGTATGAGAATATACCTCCATAAAACTGGCGCCCCTATGTACAAGATAATAACTATATACTACTGCCCCCTATGTACAAGAATATAACTACTTATAATATAACTGCCCATGTACTCTTACAAGAATATAACTACATAGATCAGCTTCTCCCTATTTATCACGGATTCTATAACTCTATCATACTAACTTCTCTCCTATTTACAGTCTACTATCCCTACTATACAATACTGTCCGCATCCGCTCACCGCCTATTTAGTACTTCCGTCTCCTAGCTATCGTATACTGCCACCTATGTACAAGAATATAACTACTATAATACTGCCCCCTATGTACAAGAATATAACTACTATAATACTGCCCCCTATGTACAAGAATATAACTACTATAATACTGCCTCCTATGTACAAGAATATAACTACTATAATACTGCCCCCTATGTACAGGAATATAACTACTATAATACTGCTTGTGATGAAGTTTATTTGTGCATATAATAACTCCCTCTGTGCAGCCATTTTTAACTTAATGGGCCAAAAATGAGTCTCTCTCTATGCATCTTACAAGGAGTATCTATAAGATAACACGTCTGTTGAGAACAGTTAGATAGTACTTGTTGATAAGGCTGCACTATAGATACAGAGGCCTCACCAGCCCCCATGAGAGAGACATCAGGCCGTGACTGGACGTGCACCTGATAGAGGATTTCCAACACACACTTACTACATATATATATATATTTTACACACACACAGTATCCATAGCTCCCTTCCAAGAATTGTAGGTTCAGCTCTTAGGCCCCTCATGCATAATATGTATTGGGGCCCCCCTATTACGTAGAAGAGGGGCCCCTGCAGCACGCGGGCACAGATGTGAATACTACCAGGATGGTGTGTGAGGAAGTAGCGGCTCCCGGTACGCTGCTGCCCCCAGGCACACGCTCCGCGGGTTGTGTACACACTGTCACTTGTGTAAAGATTATATGTTTGCTACAGGGAACAAGGAACTGCAGCAGATCATCTCCCTGACATTGTGCAAGCTGCAGAGCATTGCACATAACACGGCCACAACTAATAGGAAATGTAACGGAGAAGCTTCCGGAAGTCAGAGGGACTCCGGAGGATGAGGCAGCTGTAGGGTTACATAAGAACACCCATCATTCTCAATTGCAATGATAAAAGTCGTATTGGGCAACACAGGGGTTGGCATGTTTGGTTGGTCGATAACAATCATCTTCACTGAGCCTGAAAGACACATTGGGGCACATTTACTTACCCGGCCCATTCGCGATCCAGCGGCGCGTTCTCTGCACAGGATTCGGGTCCGGCTGGGATTTAAGATGGTAGTACCTCCGCCGTCCACCAGGTGGCGCTGCAGCGCCGAAAATAATCTTAACGCCCCGGAATGCACCATCCCATAGAAGGTGAAGGTGAGCGCTCCCCAAGCGACACATTTCAGTTTTTAAATGCGGCGGTTTTTCCGAATACGTCGCCCCGATTTCTGTCGCGCGCATGCCGGCCCCGATGCGCCACAATCCGATCGCGTGCGCCAAAAAACCGGGGCAATTCATGTACAAGCGGCGCAAATCAGAAATATTCGGGTAACACGTCGGGAAAACGCGAATCGGGCCCTTAGTAAATGACCCCCACTATGTTATTGCACACGGGTTTTAGGCCACTAAGCAATTATTTCTCGTTAAATTCGGGCCCAGATATTCCAGAAGTAATGTTACAACTACTACAACTGTGGTTTCTATAAATGCTCTGTAATATGACCACAGAGGGGACACACATGCTCAGGCTTGCCTTGCCTTCTCAATATGTACCACAGCGGGATGTGGAATGTGAAGCCGGCGTAGTACATCTCGTCATAGGTGCGGTGCATGCGCAATGAAGCTTGAGTGTACTACATCGGCTTCACTAAAATATATATAACAGGATTCGGAGATGATTTTGTGGCATCTTATTGGACTTGTTTCCATGTAAATATAGACATTTGGGGTTTTTTTTGCCACAAACCTAGCAAATTTGGGACAGTTCTGATAAATATCACATCTATCTAGAGGAGGTATATACTGTACATGTGTACACACATTCACCCACAGGTTACATAAGTCTGGCAGTGTCAACTCTCAGTGTAGACTTGCTGAGCCTCCTCTTGTAGTTCAGAGTTATCCATATTCATAAATTCCAGCACAACTCTAATATCAAAATGGCCCGCTGATAATAGTCCAGGTAAGTGGGGGTCCTTCATGTCCTGTGGACCCCTTAATACAACTAACTGTGGTGTATAATATGCTGTTAGGATCTGCTCCCCCCTTAAAAGAAAACCAAAAATGTTGTCAACTTCAAATCAGGCATTGACCCCAGTGATGGCCAAGAGGCATTTAGCTGCGCCCTCCTCTGTAGTGGATGGCTGTGGATTCAGGGGGTTAAGAAAACTAATAGCCACATTCATTCACCATTGAACTCTTAGGGGAAGGGAGACCTAGTCACACCCGGAGTATGTTCTTATAATAAAAACAGTGACCTATAGACACAGCAAAACACAAATTTAATACATAAGAATGTGTACTGTGATAACAGCCCGGACATGCGACTGGGCAAATAAAACTCCTCGTAAATGGCGGGAGGAGAGGGTGTGAAAGTGAAGTGTGTGGAAAAGTGTCCTCCCTCAGTTGGCTCCACATCAAGTGAGTTTCAGCACATCATGGACAATGCACCCACATAGACTTCCTATGACTCATCTGGCTTCGACCCGGCGGCTGCTGGTCACCTATGAGGCATAGTCACCCCATTAAAGCATGCCCCAAGCACCGTCATCCCCCACCACTATGTTACTGGCTTCGACCTGGCGGCTGCTGGTCACCTATAAGAAGCACATTTAGTCATGCCCCAAGCACCATCATCCCCACCACTATGTTGGTCCTCATTCCTCAAGTTGGTTCTGGTGTTGACTTCTGATAAGAACGGGAAATGTATAGGATCTTAGTCAAGAGGCTGGTGAGGAATAGAAGAGGATCGCCAATAAGGGCAGGTACTACACTTACCCAAAGGCCTATATTCTCTCGTAGGCGCTTCCCTCTGTGATGTTACACATATCTCAATGGTTGTCGGCCCACTTCCTCAGACAGGAAGATCAATCTTGGTGCAACCACCTTGGGGACCTCAGAGGGCCTCCTCCTACTCTATGATGGAGTCCTAACTAGGGAATTGTTGCAATCATGAAATTAACAAGTCGCTCCTCTATTGGTTAGTAGATTCGGGGCCAGTAGCAAAACAAAAGTAAGAACCTTGAAAGGGAATGCCGGTTCGGCTCATCTCTAGTCCCGAACCATACTTGGTTCATGGCAACACACATCCCCAATCCCCATGAGCTTTAATGGTTACATCTAGTGCAGCATATCTCCCATACAATCGCAAAGGATAGTGCACTATTTATGGGCCCCTCTCGGACCTTGGACTAAAGCCATCCGAGTAATGCAGGAGTCGAAGGACTTTGAAATATTATCTCATTCTCTGGTTAGGCCTTATCAACATTTCTTTAGAAAATTCTGTTGCATTTTTAAGGGTGGGTCTGAAATCCTTTAGTCGGGGGGGGGGGGTTTAAACTTTAGAGGAGTGATTTTTAAAAATATTTTACATATAGCATCAGAATGATGATGGGGGTCTGCAACCTTGGCAAGTGGTGGCATAATTTGGGTAGCAGTAGTGTTTATCTGCAATTGTTGGGAGTCTCTTCTGGTAACTGTTGGGATAAGTAATGCATGTTCTTTGTTAGACAACTCCTTTAAAAAGGAACACGAGGCTACAATCTAAAGTAGAGTGTGATACGTGGATTGTGGTACACGAGTCTACACCTCATTAAAGTTTCCCTGCAGAGATCAGGATAACAGGGATAGAGGGCTTGTATGCATGGTCAAGCATTGTGCACGCTTCACCTCTCGGGTCTGACGGAGATAGTCACATCTGAAGTTTGATAAAGTGGACCAAAAGGGGGCATGGCCTGACCTATGATGTGACCGGATGTTTACCGAGAGAGCTCCGATGCACTATACTGCAAGAATCCTTATTCCTGGTGCCAGATTCTGGGAAACATCGAGCAGCTCGGCCCCACAGTGCCCAGTACCCAGCCCACAACTTGATGCCATTCCAAGACGTTGTGACACACAGCAAAGGAGAGAAAGAGGGGAGGCAAATGGAGGGGGCAGCCAGGATGGTGCCGGCGCGCAATTCAACACTTAAGCAAAGGAGTGAGCAAGCAGTGGCGTAGTATGACAAGTTTTCTCGTACTCCCCCACAAGCTGCACCACGGGCAGGTATGGCCTCTGCCAGCTCCAGCCCTGTAGCCAGTGACTACATGACAGATATAGAGCCCTCTACTGCTAACAGGCACCCTCTCCGGTGCCAGCACAGGGAAAGTTAACCCCTGGTTAAGGCTGCAGCTGATAATGGCTGCTCCTTCCCCATCCCACCAGATGCAACTACAGACGAGCAGGAGCAGCCAACCCCTGAACCCACATTGCAGGAGGTCCTATCTGCGGTGGCTCTCTGCAATTCTCACCTCACCCTGCACATGGGAGCAAGAACTCACGCTCATGAGGCATAATATGCATGAGATCAATGAGAGAGTTAAAGAGATGGAAGGAAGGATTAGTACAGTAGAAGATGTGGTTCCTCCCGTATTAGAAGATGCCATCAGGATGTTTGTGTACTATTTTACAAAACTGCCAACCCGGAGAACAGGCTCCTGGAGGAAGAACGTCCTACTGGTCGGAGTACCGGAGAAAGCTGAAGAGATGTGCAGTTGATTTCTTTGAACAGTGGTTGCTCTCCACATTTGGTTGCACCGTCTGACGCCCCTGTGCACCACCGAAAGAGTCCATAGTGTCCCCACCAGGCCACTACCAGCTGGGTCCTCTGTCTGTGCTCCTACTGTTGTTTTGTTGCCAGGAGCTCACCCCTGGACATTGTTTTACTACCTAAAAACTCTCACCGTTATGGGGTTCAGGATGTTAGAGATACCCCAGTGTCCAATATAGTTTCTTTATAAATTCATCAAGGTATTCTAGATCTCTTCTAGGTACTGTGACGGACACACAGGAGCTGTTATTATCACTCGGCTCTGATTACTCTCTGATAATAACTGATCCTGCACCTGCGTGTCCATAACATGGCCAGGGACAGATTTCCATCCACTGGAAGTAAACACAGAAGCTTTCTATAAAAGGATAACAAGCAGAGATCTAGAAAACCGTGAGGAATTACACAAACCATATAAATTATTTTCGGAAAGTGGACAAACCCTTTAAATCCTTTCTTAGACAAGCTACATCAGGGTAATACCGCTGAATTCGCTCCTTCCACCTCTTTGGACAGGTTGTTATTGGAAGTGGGACTAGTAGATAGCTTGAGATATCACAACCCCACTGCCAGAGTGTACTCCTGTTACTCAACCTCTTATTAACTTTATCCAGAATAGATATGGCACTAGGGTTGGAACACAAGGGGGAACATGTAGCATAAGTCAGGCTTTGTGCTCCCGCTTTTTGAGACTTTTCTAGGCTTTTCTGCTGGATAGATGTATCTTAGCGGGTTTTCCTTATTGATAAATGTGGCGTTTGGTCTATAGTGAATTTGCGACTTTTTGGAACAAAAGTCACAATCTAATTTCTACGCCTGGTCAGGGGCAGCCTTAGACTGAGGGCGGAGGGGATTGTAAAGAGCGCTCAGTCCTCCTAACCCGGTCCTCTGGCTCAGGCGACCAGGGATTCCATAGAAAATATCGGGCGGAGCACACGGCCCGTCTGATGCACCCATGACTGCTCCATGACTGCGCAGGAAGGCAATCTGTGGCTAGCGATATAGCTGCCTCTCCATTGTGCAAGAACATACACAGAGGCGACTCTGTGCTCCCATATGGAAGTTCTGTAGGTTAACGGGCTTAAAGAGTAGCATCACCAATTTCTAGAATTGCCTGAGTTTATAGTAAGTGGCTTGTGATGTCACAGTACAGGGATGATACACACAGTGATGTCACAGGACAGGGAAGGTACACACAGGTGAGTGTCACAGATAGCACCAGGGATGATGAACACACAGTGATGTCACAGTACAGGGGATGATACACCCCAGTGATGTTCGTACAGGGATGATACCACACCAGTGATGTCACCAGTACCAGAGCTATACCACAGTGAATGTCACAACAGGGATTAATACACACAGTGATGTCCCAGTACAGGGATAATACATACAGTGATATGTCACAGTACGGGATGATAATGCAACACAGACTGAGTCACAGTACAGGCATTAATACATACAGTGATGTCACAGTACAGCCATAATCCCTAACAGGATGTCACAGTACAGGGATAATACAAACAGGTGATGTCACAGTACAAGGAACTACACACAGTGACTTGCACAGTACAGGAGATAATAACACGCAGTGATGTAGTACAGGGGAAAGACACGCAGTGATGTCTCAGTACCAGGGATAAACACGCAGTGATAACAGAGTGATGTAACGTACAGGATAATACACGCAGGATGTCACAGTACAGAGGATTAATTACACGCAGTGGTGATTGATGTCACAGTACAGGGATAATACACGCAGTGATGCACAGTACGGGATAAATAACGCAGTGATGATCACCAGTACAGGATAATACACGCCTAGTGATGTCACACAGTACAGGGATAATACCAGCAAGTGATGTCACGAGTCAGGGATAATACAGCAGTGAGGTCACAGTACAGGATATTATATCAACGCAGTGATGTCACAAGTACAGGGATAATACACGCAGTGATGTCCACAGTACAGGGATAATACACGCTAGTGATTCACAGGACAGGGATATACACGCAGTGAGGCACAGCCGTACAGGGATAATACACGCAAGTGATGCACAGTACAGGATAATACACGCAGTGATGTCACAGTACCGGATAATACACGCGAGAGTTGATGTAACAGTACAGGGATAATACACGAAGTGCTGTGTCCACAGTACAGGGATAATACACGCGAGTGATGTCACAGTACAGGATAATACACGGCAGTGATGTCACCAGTACAAGGGATAATACACGCCGTAGTGAGAAGGAGTGATGTCACAGTACCGGGATAATACAAGCAGTTGATGGTCACAGAGTAAGGGTTATCTATATATCACACTATAGTTGTGTAACCCCCACAGTCCATCTTCCAGCTCTATGGTTTATCCCCTGGTGTTGATACATACATATAATTAGACATGACCGTGAAATGCTGCATTCCCCCTGCAGAGGGCGTATGGAGCCGCTCCCCAGCAAGACTGTATAATGCCTAAATTGGAGAATTACACCTCTGCTTATAGAGTTAGTTATAGATTTGGATAAGCAACTAAAATTGTCAATGTTTATACAAACAGGAAGTCAGCACCGGAACCAGAACCAATACTTGTCATGTCTGGATGATTACATGTGTGACCAACCATGCAGGACCACATCTCAGGAGATTCATGTCCAGATTTTTATGCTAACACGCTTTCACAGTAATGAATTACCCACTTCTATTCTTGTACATAGGGGGCCCAGTATTATAGTAGTGATATAAGGTAAATAGGGGGGCAGCACGTATTATAGTAGTTATATTCCTGTACATGGGAGGCAGTATTAGATCGAGGCAGTATTATAGTAGTTTATATCTTGTACATAGGGGCAGTATTAGTATTATAGTAGTATATCTATACTCCGAAATCCGCATAAAACCAAACTGCCCAGAACACACCGTAACGCCCCCCTCCATATTCGAAGACTTCGTAACACTCCTCTCCCCCCCGCCCTACCCTAACCCCCATTGAGCACGCCAAACCATAGCAACAAAAAAGAAGCCCGCTACTGGTTCCATCTAGCTCTGTAAAACCTCCCTCCCCAATCACGTACCCGAACCTATGGCCCCTCTGACCACATCTTCTGTCCCCAAGCGCTATACTTCACCCCCGTCTCCAAGGTCCCTTTACGACTACACTCTCACTTATATCCCTGTACCATCTATTCAACGAGCCAATCTAACGCCTGCATTTCAGCTTTGTACATAGGGGGAGCTTAGTATTAAGTAGTTATTTCGTGTACCATTAGGGAAGGCAGTCGTAAACTATAGTAAGTTCTATTCCTTCACATCGAACATGTACATGGGAGGCAGTATTATAGTAGTTAGAATTGACATAGGGGCCATTATATAGTAGATTAGAGTTCGTGTACATAGGGAAGCAGTATGCTATTAGTAGTTATATTCTGACATAGGGCAGGCAGAGAATATAGTAGTTATATTCTTGTACCTAGGGGGCACAGTATTATAGTAGTTACTATTCTTGTCCATGAGTGGGCAGCAGCAGTTGATTAAAGCTAGTGATATTACTTGTACATAGGTAGGCAGTATTATAGTAGTTATATTCCTGTACATAGGGGGACAAGTACAAAGAGTCTGGTCGCAAGTAGTATAAGTAAGTAGTAAGTCAGTTATTTAAGCGACCAGTGGAAGCGTACGGTGCCACAAAGCCGCCAGAAGTATTTTCACCCGCACAGTAAGAGACAAACAAGTTTTTTTTTAGTACAAGGTATTATAGTAGTTATATTATTGTACATAGGGAAAGGCAGTATTATAGTAGTTTATATTCTTGTACATAGGGGCAGTAGTATTATCGTAGTTATATTCCTGTACATAGGGGGCAGTCTTATAGTAGTTATCATTCGTGTACATAGGGGGCAGTAGTATTATAGTAGTTATATTTCTTGACATAGGGGAGCAGTATTATAGTAGTTGATATTCTTTGTACATAGGGGCAGTTATTTATAGTAGTTATATTCTGTATAGGTGACAGTAATTATAGTAGTTATATTTTGACATAGGGGCGGCAGTATTATCGGTAGTTATATTCTTTTACAAGGGGAGCTGCAGTATTATAGTAGTTATATTCTTTGTACATAGGGGGGCGATTATAGGAGTATATTCCATGACATAGGGGCGGTATTTATAGTAGTTAATATTCTTGCACATAGGAGCCGCAGTATTATAGTAGTTAGATTATTGTAATAGGGGGGCATGTATTGGCAGTATATAGCAGTATATTTCCTTGTTACAGAGGAGGCAGTATTCTAGTAGTTATATTCCCTGTACATGGGCGGCAGTATTATAGTAGTTATTTCCTGTTACATAGGGGGAAGTTATTATAGTAGTGATATTCGTGACATAGGGGGCAAGTATGATAGTAGCTTAATTCTGTACATAGGAAGGCAGAGTATGTATAGTAGTTATATTCCTGTGACATAGAGGGGCAGTATTATAGTAGTGATGTTCTTTGTACCAGGGGGCAGTATTATAGTAGTTATGTGTCTTGTCACAGGGGCAGTATTATAGTAGTATGTTCTTGTACACAGGGGGCCCAGCATAAGTAGTTAGGTCTTTGTACATAGGGGGCAGGATTATAGTAGTTTGTGCTGACATAGGGGGCAGGATTATAGTAGTTATATTCTTGACTAGGGGGCAGTAGTATTATAGTGAGTTATATCTGTACATAGGGGCAGGATTATTAGTAGTTATATTATTGTACATAGGGGGCAGTATTATAGTAGTATATATTCTGTACATAGGGGGCAGATTATGTAGTTAGTTCTTGTCTAGGAGGCAGAGGGCAGCATTATAGTTAGTATTTGGTACATAGGGGGGCAGTGATTTATGAGTAGTTATATTCTTGACATCGGGAGATAGATATAGTAATCTGTATAGGAGATTGTAGTAGTATAATTCTTTGTACATCAGGGGCAGTATCGATATTAGTTATATCTGGATACATAGGGGGGTATTTTAGTCTAGTTCTATTCTTGTACATGGGTGGCAGTTAAATTCTTTAGTAGATATATATTATGTCTTGACATAGGTGGGCCAGATTATAGTAGTATATTCTTGTACATAGGGGGGCATAGTAGTTAATCTTGGTAGTGGGAGTATATGTAGTATATCTTGTACATAGGGAGCCAGATTATGTAGTGAGTTATATCTTCGTATAGGGGCAGTATTATAGGTAGTTATATTCTCTGACATATGGTGGCAGACGTATATAGTAGTATATTCTTGTTACATAGGGGGCCGAGTATTTAAGTAGTTATATTACGATACATAGGGTGCAGTATTATAGTTAGTTATATTCTTGGACATAGGGGGGAGATATAGTAACGGTAGTAGTTAATTCTTGTTAATACATAGGGGCAGTATTTAGTAGTTATATTCTGTACAGGGGGGGGCGTATTATAGTAGTTTATGTTTTATGGGACATCTACTAGTGGATCGAAGGGGGCAGTCATGATAGTAGTTATTTCTTTACATAGGGGGCAGTCAAGTATTAGTAGTTATGTCTCTGTACATGGGGGCAGCTATAGTAGTGTATATGTCTATGTACATAGGGGCATTGGATTATATGTTATAGTTCTGTACATAGGGGGAGGCATATTTATAGTAGTTATATTCCTGACATAGAGTAGTCGTATGATCGGGAGCTAGAGTCTCTAGGCGATGAGTATCGTCAAGGTTGGTATTATATGTAGTTATATCTTGTACATAGGGGGCCAGGATTATAGTAGTGTATATTGTGACATAGGGGACAGTATTATAGTAGGTAGATTCGTACATAGGGGGCAGATTATAGTATAGTTCCTGTTATTTTTTTGTACCTTTTTTTAGGGGGAAGATTATATGTAGTATCATGTCTGTACCTGGGGGGCAGTATTATAGTAGTTATATTCTTGTACATAGGGGGCTACAGTAGTGTACTGAGGTGCAGTTTATAGTAGTTATATTCTTGTACTAGGGGGCCAGTATTATAGTAGTATATTCTTTGTACATAGGTGCAGTATTATAGTAGTTATTATTCTGTTACATAGGGGGGCAGAGTAGGCCACAGTATAGTATTATAGTAGTTATAGTCTTGTACACTAGGGGGCCCAGTATTATGGAGTTTATTCTGGTACATAGGGTGGCAGTAGTAACGTAGTTTATATTCTTGTACATAGGGGGCAGTATTATAGTAGTTATATTCTTGTACATAGGGGGCAGTATACTAGTACTAGTTACAGTGGATTGTGGCAGAGCCGGTGATATACAGTGTTTCCTCCCTAGTGACAGCAGTGGGTAATTACAGGTAATAAAGCAGTGGGTTAGTAATCCATAATCCCTAGGTGCTGTCTGTTTACATAAGTGAATGTGCTGATAATCCCGCTGGTGTGGAGGAGGGGGGGGGGGGGGTATATTGTAATCTGTGACTCGCATTCTCTTGTATATAATCAGTAATTACTGGATCCTATTATCTCTGTGCTGTGATGCCGCATTGCTCACAGCTCCCGGCCTTCTTACATATTATATGGCCTTCACATGTGGTAAGTGACAATGGATACTAGCAGCTTGTTGCCAGGTAAGTGTCCTCAGGTCAATGCTACCAGGGGGTGGATATCAAGCACATCCATCCCATTGTGTGCGGCCTCTGGTGACTAGTCATCTTTCAGCCTTCTTCTGGCTTTGCACAATATGGAGTATCTACAGCGGGCAGACAATTTTATAATTTAATGTTTAGATTTTAAAAAACAATTATTTTTTTTCATGCTGGACCGATTGGTTTTGGTTGTATTCTTAAGATCTTTTTAAGTACAGGAAACAACATGGGCGCCCCCTGGAGATCAAAATTACAGAGAGCAGACAATTACATAAATGTCGCTGTCATTGTGTCGTCCTATGTGATTATATCCTATCATGAGTTATATATCAGTATTTTATGTTTATTTTTATATATTGTATATTTTCTAAAAAGCACAAAATAAAAAATTAAATGACATAATTGTAAAAGACACTGATCAAAATTAGAGAACAGATAGAAAACTAGTTTAAGTCCCCTTGGAAGGCGGCTGGTTGCACTTGAAAGGCAAATTCAAGAGAGGACAGGATGACACAGAGAATCTCCATGCCCGGGAAGTGTCGATCATGAACGGTACAGTCATTGCCTAAGGAGTCCTATACTGAGATTTTTGATTTACGCGGCAGCTGGTTTGATGCAGACTGGTAGAAGCTCACAGTCCAATTTCAAGAATTTGAGTCTGGATGAGTTAGAAGCTGCTTTGGTAGGAATATTAGGGCAGGCTCTGTAAGGGATCTGAATCCTGCAGGCCTGATGGAGGGAGATTAACCTCAGATGGAGACAGAAGCAGCAGGCCACGTGTCTGGTTACACAGGTCTCCTAGACCCTTCTAAGATTCTTCTGGAACTCCGACAAAATGGCGTCTAAGTTGACGTCCATTTCTGGGCAAAGGTCAGCAACCACCAATTAGGAACCTCCGAGCAGAACAGGATTGACAATGGGGAAAAGCAACTTATTATGTGTTACATGTAAACCGTCTCTTCCCAGGCAGATAAAATGCAGCTGTTTTGCCAATTATGGACAGTAACAGAAAGACTCAAAAACTGAGACTCGTCTTTGCTGAGAAGCCTGTTGTGTGGACTGTGGAAAAGTGGTCCATCCACAGGTCAATTCGGTTGAAGCAAGTTTATTTTATTTGGATCTGATGGGAAACATTATGTCTGTCAAACAAATCGGGGAAAGATGACCAAAAATGTGACAAAAAAAAGTAATGAAAAGTATGGAGGAAGTTAATGGTTTGGGAATGTTTTCGGCATGAAATGTGAATGCAGTGCGTTATCAGAACTTACCTCAACAGTACATGGTTCCTCCTTCCTTCAATCATCAGCAATTCATTCAGGAGAATCCTACTGGTGACACAGCAAAACGACGTAAAACATTTACTTGAAACAGACAACATAGAAACAATTGAGCGGCTTCAGCACAGAGTACTGATCTAACCCAATAGGAAACCTCTGAGAAATCCAGGTGGACAAAGTTATGGCAAAGATACCAACAAAAGATCACAGAAGGCAGAATACCAGCGGAACGTGTGCGAGCTAGTGAGCGGTCTGCGGCCGGTGCTAAGGTCTGCGCTCTCCCTGCGACTGGAGGTCCTGCGCTCTCCTGAGAAGGGAAGTGTCCTGCGCTCTCCCTGTGACTGGAGGGTCCTGCGCTTCCCTGCTGACGAGACTGCGCTCTCCTGCGGAGGGAGGGTCCTGCGAAACCTTCAGAAAATGTATTTATATTCGTTATCTGTGTTCCAGTGACTTTGCTTCTTTTCTCCAAGTTCATCTTCAGATTATATTGATACTTTGGTATATTTTGTACAAACACTGTTCTAGTGACCTGGTGGACCCTACAGATCCATTAAAGGTTTAGCACTACATTAGAGAACTAACTTCTCGGAACAAAAACCCAAAGGACTCTTGACCTCCAGTGTACAGGCAGTGACAAAGTAGGAACACGTTATAAGATATGCCTATCAGTCAACAAGGGAGAGCACAAACCAATGAACAAACATGAAGAAATGAAGAAGACTAGATAGACCAGTCTTAGCCCAATAACATGCCATGGCCGGCCTCAAAACACAATAATGTTCCCTAGGCTTGGGGTAAATAGGGCATACCACGTAACATCTATTGCAGCGGCTGCACTACTGAAATCTCCAGGGATCAAAGAAGTAGGGGTTCAGAAGCGACTCGATAATCTCAAATCACAAAGAGAAAGTAACCCATCATAGAAGCTCACGCAGGGATATCTATCCAACAGAGTGGTCTTGCAAATGTTCTCGCGTACTATGGCTTGTTCGGAAAAGTCATCTAGGGGAGCAGAAGTAGCAGTAAGCAGTTGCTGTAAATTATATAATAGAAGTCGTGTAGAGAGAAGGTCGGGTTATCCATCCTTATTAACCTTTACGAAAACGGTCATTTTGAAAGTGGAATAAAACTCGACTGGCCAGAGACTCCTTACCCGGGTCGGAAAACCTAAACTTTTCTGTATAAACCCTAAGAAAAGGGGTGGGTTAGAAATAAGCACAAACCAAATGGGTGGAGGTGGCAGAGAGGAGAGGGTTAAGATGGAGGTAATCCAATGTTTTTTTGGGGGGGGCAATATTATATAGGAGAAGCATAAGGAAGTACGCAAAAGGTTTAAAAGGTTCCAGTTAAAAGGTTGCACCATGCTGAAAATTGGTTCCAGGGGACCAGGCGATTCAAACTTTACATAGGAGTGGTTCAAGAGAGAACGGTAAGGTGGCGCTTTAGAATCCACATGCCAAATATGAGGTCTTGGTTCCAATTTCCACAACCCGGCAGCAATGCAGCTCTGGGTCACCGTCCCTAAGAATCTTTATAGGACATTTATACACTACTAAGCAGCAGATCAATACAAAAAAAGAGCAGAGTACACCTCCGATTAGGTCATAGATGGGCCAGACATTCCAGAAAGTGGCATCACAGTGCCAGAACATGGAATCTGCGGGAAAACAGGCTGTGGATGGCCACCCCTTGCTTGTGTGTTCCCCAAGCCTCATTGTAATAGCAACACCTATGGGGGGACCAAGATTTAAAGCCACTTACCCAGTCCCGGGAGATTTTATGCCAGAGGCCTCCTCACATTTTAACCAAGAGACATTGGGGCACATTGACTTTACCCGGTCCATTCGCGTGCCAGCGGCGGCTTTCTCGGGACGAGCGTTCGGGTCTTCGGCGATTCCATGATAGGTCCTGCGCCGATGTCCACCAGTGTCGCTGCCACGCGCAGAGTTGCGTCGGAGTTCAGCTGATCTCTCTCTGGTGCAGGTGAGTAGGCCCATGACAACCATGTTTTGTTTTAAATGCGGCGTTTTACGAATCCGTCTGGGGTTTTCGTTCGGCCACTACCCCCAATTTCCGTTGAGTGCCATGCCAGCGCCAGGTGCCGGGCGCCACAGATCCGATCGCGGGTGCGGTTGCGCCAAAAAAACCCGGGGAAAATTCATGGAATAAACTCGGCGCACAAAATCGCGCAAATATTCGCTGGGAAAACATCGGTGAAAACGCGGATCGGGCGCCTTGTAAAATGACCCCCAGAGCGTCATAAACAAAATATCGGGACGTGCAAAAAAAAATCAGAAGGGGAACAAAGTGAGGGTCCCAAGTTTTCATCATTGTTCAGAACCTCAGCAAAGATTGGCAGGGTTTTGAGGAGGAAGAGTTCAGTACCATTGCTTTGGAATGACGAGGAGGGAAAAAAGGTAGATCTGAGAAGAAGAGAAGTATTGGGTGTACATACTATGTTATAGAAAGAAGACATTTTGAATTTGACCACACAAAAGTAACCAAGTGGGGAGCAACATTGTCTCAACGAAAGGTAGAAAGAGTAGAGGTGATGAAGGAGATAAGACCAATGGTTTGCGCCAAGTGGGCAAATAAGTTCTCGTTGGTACGTATATAGAGAAGCAGGGGTGTATGAATGAGAAGGGAATCTGCCCCTGGATATGACCCTCATCATTCACTGTGAGCAGTCCACATATTCTGAGACAAAGATGAATGGATCAAATATTACTAGTGACTTGTGGCGTTGGGAGAGGCGGGAAGGCCTGAGTAAATGGGCAAGTGGCAGTAAATAAAAATCGCTTGTAGATAAAACAATATGTCAAACAGTGTCTTGGAAACAAGGCAAGTCGTAAACAGACTCTAGTTCCTTAGCGTTGACATATCGCACTGTGACGGATCCATTGGATGGCAACCATAGGTAATGCAAAAAACGTTTATGGAGGGGGGGGGGGGGGGTAAGGGTTGGGGAATGTAATACAAGCCAAATACGGCCTTGCGACCCCTCATCCTCTGGCATCAATATCATCCACCATTCGCTCTGAGTCCTTCTCTCCTACCCCATCCAAAACTGATGTAGCGGTGAGTCAAGTAATAGATCCCGGGGTTGGTACTGCGAGTCCCCCAGTCCGTTTGCCTCCTGAAGGGATTCAATTTCATTCTGGGGTGACATTTCTTCCAGAGCAGAAGCATAAGTCCTTTGTACATGTCTGTGTCCTGTGTCTGCCAAATACTACAACCCCAGGTATTGAATTTGCGACCGCTTGAGGGACCATCAGTCAAGTGGGTACGTATCGGGGTTAAGTCCATCCACCGGGAGTAAGACTGACTTGTCCCAGTTGATTTTGACATTAACCTTAATGACCGCCCTATCGGGAAATCTACGTCGGTCATTAAGGGTACTTTTTGACGGACGCCTTCTACGGGCCGCGTCAGAAGAAGATTTCGGGACAATCGGGTCAGTATAGTGCGGTGTCGGGCTGTGATATCACAGCCCAGACCGGCACTAACACCCGGGATCGGAAAAACTCCGATACCGTGGTGTTAACCCCTTACAACGCCGCGGTCAAGCATGACCGTGGCGTTGCATGTCACCCCCGTGGATCGGACACCCCCCCCCCCCCGGTGCGCTTTACCCGGGGATCCGACCTCCTGCCTCTGCCCCGGGTCACGACGAGTGACCCGCGGCTGTCGGCTCCTCTCTGTGCCGGGTTTGCCTTCCTGGCAGGACCCGGCTGTAAGTAACTGGCATGGCGGCATGCTCAGTTAATTACAGTATACACTGCAATACAAGCGTGTATGCAGTGTAGAGGCTTGAATAAGCGACGGGGCGACGCCTTATTCAGCCAAAAGGTTGAAAATATGTGAAAGTTAAAAAAAAGATTTTAAATCGTTTTATAATAATAATTAAATAAAGTCCCCATAATCGCCCCCAGACACATATTAATGCAAATACAGTGTATATAAAAACACAAAAACACACGAAAATGTACATATTGGTATCACCGTCCCTTTAATCTGTACAATAAACTAAATCAAATTGAACCCGCTCGGTGAACGATTTGAAAACAAAAACTACGAAAAACTTTCCGTAATATACAATTTTTAATCAAACACCATCACAAAAATGTTTAAAGTGATTAAAAAAAGCTTACGTTCCCTAATATGAACGACTGAAAAGAACAACTCTTTTCGCAAAAAAAAGCCCTCAACCGGATTGACAACAGAAAAATACTGAAAATTATGGCCCTAAAAAGTTTGTCAATAGTAAAACAATGCGATATTCTCCAATATTGGTTTGCTCAGGAAAATTTGAGCAAAGAAAAAACAATACAAGATATATGAATAGATGTATCACCGCAATCGTAGTGACCAGAGAGAAAAGATATTTTACGTACGTGGTAGCGGGGAAAAAATGCTAAAAAATCCAAAATAAAAATGATGATTTTGTTTTGTGTCCCCTTGAAAAGTAATAAAATCTTATGAATAAGCTTAGACCCCCTAACTAGAATTATCTATACATGTATCTCATCCGTACTATAAGCCCTCATATGTTCGCATTACCAAAAAAACAATAAAAATGTATAGGTTGTACATGTGTGACAACAAATCTGCTGTGAATGGCGCCTCCATTCATTCTTACTCGGCGTTGCGCGTACAGAAGTTTTACCACCACATAGGGGTATAGCACACTCGGGAGGAACTGGGCATCAAGCGTTGCAGTGCGTTCAATATTTAATTTATTCGAAACTGTCAGTTTGGCCTAAATGAATGTATTTTCAAAAAAAATTCCATAGTTGTCAAATCGCAGGGTCCATATTGTTTTACCCATGTGAAACACTTAAAGGGTTAATGGACTTAATAGAAGTTGTTTTACATACGTTGAGGGTGTGAAGTTCTATAGTGGGGGAATTTATGGGGTTTTTACTATTACTTAGGCCTTACAAAGTCCCTGAAAGCTGAGTTTTCCCTCAAAATGTGTTGTTTTGGCAATTTTCATGCATAATGGAAAAATCGCCACCTAAAGTCTTGCACTCATAACATCCTAGAAAAATGAGAGGATGCATAAAATATCATCTCCAACATAAAGCAGATATCTGTAAATGTTAATTATCAAGCTTTGGGTAGTTTTACTTCATGTCTGAGGAAGCAGAACATTTTCAAAACTTGGAAAATGAGAATTGTTACAAACTTTTGCCAAATTTTCACTTTTTTTCAGAACGAATCGTAAAACGTATCACTTAAATTTTATAACTAACATGAGTACAATGTATCACGAGAAAACATTCTCAAAATCACGGATATGTAAAGCGTTCCGAAGTTATAACCAAATATCGGAGAACAGCAGATTTGAAAAATCGAGTCTGGTCATTGAGCTGAAAACTAGTGTCGGTGATAAGGGGTTAACGAGGAAAAGTAGGAGCAGGAGGGATACACTCTCCTCGGCATACAATATTGGGGGCCCTCTAATCTGGCGAGCTAGGGGCTTTATTGCCAGCGCAAAGAGGAGGGAGGACAGAGTGCAGCCTTGCCTTGTCTCCCACTCTAGTACAAATCTATCAGATAGTCTTCCATTTTGCCCTAAACGTGCTTAAGCGCTGCTATAAAAGTGGAACCACTGCAATGGAATTTAGGCCATTCTCTTATAATAAATCCGTTTATTATATAGGCGCACAACGATTTACGCAGCGCTGATCAAAGTTTGCCAAATCAATCACGTCCCTAATGGGGCTCACAATCTAATCAACACTACCAGTATGTTTTGGAGTGTGGGAGGAGGAACGAGGGACCGGAGCAAACCCACGCAAAACCATTTTGGACGTTTCGCCCACAAAAATTCTCACCGACGTGTCAAAGCTTGGCAGCATCGGGGGGAGCGGTTCTCCATCGTCCTGGTGTCAGGAAGGAAACCTGTACAGCAGGAATTATATACGATATTAATGGATGTAAAGCAGTTATGCACCAAATGCGGACGATCCGGAGTATCACAATCTTAATATTATATCAGTATATCTTATTCATTATCAAGACCTAAGATTCGGGTTGGTCCACCTCTTTGCCCAGTTTCGGCAGTACCACCACTTGACCTAAGGTGTGGACGCAGGGAGCTACCCTCTTCCAATGCCCTCTCAAACACGAGGGGGACAAAAAGAAGTTTGATACTTCGGGAAAAAAAATCCTAAAAACCCATCATCCCTGCGACCTAATCATTTGGAAGGGTCTTAGAGCTTAGATAGCTTAGGGTCCAATCGCACTTTTCTAGTCCTGTCCAGTATAGGATCTTTATAGAAGGTTTGGCTGCTCTGGAGTTTTCATCTCCGACATTCAATAAAGCCTCTCTTTGTGTCAACTACCGCCTTTCAGTTCCACAGATAATTCCTTGGACGTGGACTCCTATTTCTGCAGTGTTCACTGAGTTATCACACTGCACATCCAGTGTGGAAAATTGTAGATTTTTAAAAAGTTTCAAAATTTTGCCGCAAGAGAGAGGCTGCTGTGAAAAGTTAGTTTTGCTAAGAGTTAGTCGGCGAGACGTAGAAGGCAGATTTATAGAGATTTCTTCAATACAATGAAGGTTTCGGTCCCCTCCTTGGTCTCTGGAAGGCTTGTAAAGGTGAAGCAAAGGGCTTATTGTTTGCCCGCATTTCCAGATAGGAGTCCACGTCCAAGGAACTATCTGTGGAACTGGAAAGGCGAGTAGGTGACACAAAGAGAGGCTTTATTGAATGTCGGATGAAAACTCCAGAGCTCAGACCTTCTATAAAGATCATATACTGGACAGGACTAGAAATAGTGCGATTGGACCCTCTAAGCTATCTAAGCTCTAAGACCCTTCCAAATGATTAGGTCGCAGGGATGGATGGGTTTTTAGGGGAATTTTTCCAGAAGTATCAGAACTTCTTGTTGCCCCTGTGTTTGAGAGGGCAGTGGAAGAGGGTAAGCTCCCTGCGTCCACACCTTAGGTCAAAGTGGTGGTACTGCCGAAACTGGGCAAAGATGTGGAACAACCCGAATCATATAGGTCTTGATACATATATAGGATATATGATATAAATATAAGATTTGATACATCCGGATCAGTCCGTATTTGTGCATAACCGCTCTACATCCATTAATATACGTATATAATTCACTGCTGTACAGGTTTCCTTTCCTGGACACCAGGACGATGGAGAACCGCTCCCCCGACGCTGCCAAAGCCTTTGACAGCATCAGGTGAGAATTTTTGTGGGCGAAACTGTCCAAAATGTGTTTGCGTGGGTTTGCTCCGGGTCCCCTGGTTTCCTCCCACACTCCAAAACATACTGGTAGGTTGATTAGATTGTGAGCCCCATTAGGGACAGTGATTGATTTGGCAAACTTTGTACAGCGCTGCGTAATCTGTGTGCGCTATATAAATAAACGGATTATTATTATTATAATAGAATGGGCCTAAATTCATTGCAATGGTTCAGCTTTTATAAGCAGAGCTTCGAGCATGTATTAGGGCAAATGGAAGACTATCTGATAGTTTTGTACTAGAGCGGGAGACAAGGCCAGGCTGCACTTTGTCCTCCCTCCTCTTTGTGCTGGCGATAAAGCCCCTAGCTCGCCAGATTAGAGGGGCCCCCAATATTGTATGCCGAGGAGGGGTGTGTCCTCCTACTCCTACTTTTCTTACTCCTATCCATCTTAATGTCAAAATCCACCGGGGACAGGTCGATTGTACTCCGAAGGGTGGGCTTAACCCCGATACGCCACTTGACCTGTTGTCCCTCAAAGCGGTCGACAAATTCAAATACCTGGGGTTGTAGTATTTGGCAGACCACAGGACACAGGACATGTACAAAAGGACTATGCTTCTGCTCTGGAAGAAATGTCACCCCAGAATTAAATTGGAATCCCTTCAGAGAGGCAAACGGACTGGGGGACTCGCAGTACCAAACCCCGGGATCTATTACATTGACTCACAGCTACATCAGTTTTGGGGATGGGGTAGGAGAGAAGGACTCAGAGCAGAATGGTGGATGATAGTGATGCCAGAGGAGAGCGGGCAAGGCCGGTATTGGCTTGTATTACATTCCCCCCCCCCCCCCCCCTCCATAAAACGTTTTTGCATTACCTGGTTGCCTCCCAATGGATCCGTCACAGTGAATATGTAAACGGAAGGAACTGAGTCTGTGGATCCGTCACAGTGAATATGTAAACGGAAGGAACTGAGTCTGTTACGACTTCCTTGTTTTCCAAGACACTGTTTACATTATTTTTTTTATACAGCATTTTTATTTACTGCCAATTTGCCCATTTACTGCCTTCGCCTCTCCCAACCCAAAGTCACTAGTATATTGATCCATTCATCTTTGTCATCAGAATATGTGGACTGCTACAGTGATGATGAGGGCAGATACTCAGGGGCAGATTCCTTCTCATTAGCACACCCCTGCTTCTCTATACGTACCAAACGAGCAACTTATTGCCACATGGCGCAACGTTTGGTTCTTATCCTTCTCCTTCTACTCTTCGTTGAACAATGTGTGCTCCCACTTGGATTACTTTTGTGTTCAAAAGTCAAAATGTCTTCATTTTCTAATAGTATGTACACCATACATTCATTCTTCTCCAGATCTACCTTCCCTCCTGTCATTCCAAAGCAATGGTACCTGAACTCTTCCCTCCTCAAAAACCTGCCAAATCTTTGCTGAGGTCTGAACAATGATGAAAGACATGGACCCTCACTTTTTCTGATTTTTTTCACGGTCCGATATTTTTTTATGACTCATTGGGGGTCATTTACTAAGGGCCCGATCCGCGTTTTCCCGATGTGTTACCCGAATATTTCCGATTTGCGCCGATTTTCCATGAATTGCCCCGGGTTTTTGGCGCACGCGATCGGATTGTGGCGCATCGGCGCTGGCATGCACGCGACGGAAATTGGGGGGAGTGGCCGAACGAAAACCAGACGGATTCGGAAAAACCGCCGCATTTAAAACAAAAAAATGGTTGCATGGGCCATACTCACATGCACCAGGAAGAGATCAGTGAACTCCGACGCAACTCGGCGCAGCAGCGACACCTGGTGGACATCGGGCGCAGGACCTTCATGAATCGCCGGAAGACCCGAACGCTCGTCCGAGAAGCCGCCGCTGGAACGCGAATGGACCGGGTAAGTCAATGTGCCCCAATGTCTCTTGTTTAAAAATTGGAGGGAGGCCTCTGATAATCGCCGGGACTGGGGAAGTGCTTTAAAGCTTGGCCCCCCATTAGGCTAATTACAATGAGGCTGGGGGACGCAAGGCATATGGGTGGCCATCCGCAGATTCCATGTGCTGGCAATGTGATGCCACTTTCTGGGAATGTCTGTCCCTCTTGACCTATCGGGGTGTACTCTGCTCTGTTTTATGGATCTCTGCTTAGTAGTATAAATGTTCTCTATAAAGATTCTTAGTAACTGTGACCAGAGCCTGCATTGCTCCGGTGTGGAAATGGACCAAACATCCTATTTTGGCAATGTGGATTCTAAAGGTCCACCTTACCTTCTCTCTGAACCACTCCTATGATAAGTTTTATCGCACCTGGTCCCCTGGAAACAATTTTCAGGGTGCACCTTTTAACTGGGAACCTTTTAAGACCTTTTGCGTACTTATGCTCTCTATATATATATGCCATCTGGATTACCTACCTCTACCCTCTCTCTTCTCCCCTCCCCCATTTGTTGTGCTTATTTTCTAACACACCCATTTTTTTAGGTTTATACAGAAAAGTTTAGGTTCCGACCCCGGGTATGAGTCTCTGGCCAGTCGAGTTTTATTCCACTTTCAAAATGACCTTTTTCGTAAAGGTTAATAAGGATGGATAACCCGACCTTCTCTCTAAACGACTTCTATTATAGAATTTACAGCAACTGCTCCCCTAGATGACTTTTCAGAACAATCCATAGTACGGAGAACATTTGCAGACCACTCTGTTGGATAGATGATCCCTGCGTGAGCTTCTATGGATGGGTTACGTTCTCTTTGGATTTGAGATTATCGAGTCTCTTCTGAACCCCTAATTCATTTGATCCCTGGAGATTTCAGTAGTGCGAGCCGCTGCAAATAGAGGTTAAGTGGTATGCTCCTATTTACCCCAAGCCTAGGGAACATTATTGTGTTGTGACCCCATGGCATGGTAGTGCTAAGACTGGTCTATCTAGTCTTCTTCAGGTTTGTTCATTGTTTGTGCTCTCCTTGTTTACTGATGGCAGATCTTATAACGTGTTCCTAAGTTGTCACTGCCTGTACACTGGAGGTCAAGATTTCAGAAATTATGTTCTCTAATGTAGTGCTAAACATTTAATGGATTCTGTAAGGGTCCACCAGGTCACTAGAACAGTGTTTTACAAAATTACCAAAGTATCAATATAATCCTGAAGATGATAATTGGAGAAAAGCAAAGACTGGAACACAGAGAACGAATATAAATACATTTTCTTAAGGTTTCGCAGGACCTCCAGTCAGCAGGGAGAGCGCAGGACCTCCAGTCAGCAGGGAGAGCGCAGGACCTTAGCACCGGCCGCAGGACCTCACTAGTTCTCACACGGTTCCGCTGGGATTCTGCTTCTGTGACTTTTGTTGGTATCTTTGCCATAACTTTGTCACCTGGGATTTCTCAGAGGTTTCCTATTGGGTTTAGATCAGGACTCTGGGCTGAAGCCGCTTCATTGTTTCTATGTTTTCTGTTTCAAGGAAATGTTTTACTCGTTTTGCTGTGCACCAGTAGGAATTCTCCTGAATGAAAATTGCTGGATGATTGAAGGAAGGAGGGAACAATGTACTGTTGAGTAAAGTTCTGATACGCACTTGCATTCACATGCATGCAGAAAACATTCCCCAAACCATGACACTTCCTCCATTACTTTTCAGAATAGAACTGCTATAATACTGCCCCTCCATGTACAGGAATAGAACTGCTATAATACTGCCCCTCCATGTACAGGAATAGAACTACTCTCCTTAAGTCCATAATTATAACCCCTGTTGGTTTCTTTATACAGGATGAGAATATGATCAATTTTATTAAGGGTGGAATGAAGGTTCGAAACAGTTACATCATCTACAGGTAAGATCTGTGATTGAGAATAGCGGGTTTATTATTCTGTAGCGCCTCCAGGTGGTGGGGGGTTTCTGCTTGTGGTGATGATCTTTGGTCCTCGGGGGTTATTAAAATAAAATTTATTTCCAGGGATCTAAATAACTTCATCCAGTCTAATGGCTTCCAAAAGGGCGATTCCCACGTTCACCTGCAGGGCGGCGTCTCTTTGGGCATTGGAGCGTTTAATCTGGTGAGTATTGTCCATCCTGGATAATGTTTGTGTGGATTGTTGGATTCAGGAAATTGGGGGAGATTTGAATAATTTAGGAAGTTGATGATTCTGGACCCGGGTTTGTTGGGTCTCTATTACTTCTTATACTTTTCTTCTTATTCTTTTGCTGCCAGAGGAGTTTTATTCTCAGGTAATTATATGTATGTGGTACATTACAGGGAAAGGGGGTAAGTGTAACCCATTACAAGCCCCCATTAAGGTGCCTGGATTTGGGAAATCACAGGGACTTACCTCTATGTACTTAAAACTTCCTATGGTCCTAAGATCTCCAGTGATTGCTATATCCAGCTCTGCCTATTGTATGTTACTTGGTTTCTGACTAATAATATCCGGAGCTGTAATCATAGTTCTGCTAGTTGTGAATTATCTTAAGGGGAGGAGACTAAAGCACTGACAGACCCCCTCCACTAAATGGGAGGAGACTAAAGCACTGACAGACCCCCCTTAAGGGGAGGAGACTAAAGCACTGACAGACCCCCCTTAAGGGGAGGAGATTAAAACTCTGACAGACCTCCCCCCCCTTAAGGGGAGGAGACTTAAGCACTGACAGACCCCCCTTAAGGGGAGGAGACTAAAGCACTGACAGACCCCCACTTAAGGGGAGGAGACTAAAGCACTGACAGACACACACACCCATAAGGGGAGGAGTGCAAAGTACAACTAGACCCCCCCCCCCATCCCCATCTAATAAGAAAGTGACTAGATCACCGCTGGACCCCCTAGTGCAGTGGTGGCGAACCTATGGCACGGGTGCCAGAGGCGGCACCCAGAGCCCTTTCTGTGGGCACCCAGGCCATCACCCCAGCACACCAGACAGGACATATTTTAAAGTGATACTTACTTCGCTACTTGGGACTGTAGGAAGAGGGAGAATGAGTAGACGGGGCTGAATTATCTTTGGAGGACCTCCTGCTGGCCCCACAATTCTCTGTGTACAGAGGGACACTGGAAAGAAGCTACAATGATGCAAATTTTCCATCTTGTTCTCAGGAGGCCAATATGATCAAAAGTTGTTGAAAAATAGGGAGAAATAAGTTACTGCTTTAATTTTTGGTTGGCACCTCGCTGTAAATAAGGGGGGGTTGGGGTTGCAATTTTGGCACTCGGCTGCAAAAAGGTTCGCCATCACTGCCCTAGTGGGTAGGAGAATCAAAGCCCTTGGTGAGTTATGTCTCTTAAGAACAAAATATTGGGCATGCTCACCCCTTCTTTCTCTGGCATTGGGTCAGGATAGAGGAATCCCCATACACACTAGTCTGGGCACGCGCCTGGCGTACAGCCGAGTAACCCAACTGCAGTGACTGAACAAGCAGGGAATCCTCCGAGGTTTCAGCTCTGAAGCTTTCAGAATTGTTAAAGCAGCTCTGGATCATAATGGACCTTGTACCTCAGTGCACAATGAGTAACGTCTGTGCGTAGTGCGCCGTCCGTATATGGGTCTAGCGCCTTCATCCTGCTCACTGCTTGTCTTGGTTCCCCGCAGACGTTGTCCCTCTTTCCTCCGCGGATTCTGAAGATCCTGGAGTTTGCCGGATTCTCTGGAGATAAGGTCTCTTCATATTATACTTCCAGGGGTCCTGGTATTGTATATAAGGAGAATAAATTGTGGTAGAGTACTGCCCGGCCGTACATGGGCACACGTGACCTTGTGGTGAGGCCCAGCCGGTCTCCTGTCTTACTGTGTCCTCCTTCTTCTCAGGAGTATGGTCTGAGCCAGCTCCATGAAGGCGCCACGTCTTATAACCTGCGCTCCCTGCTGTGCTCCATGCTTCTGCTCTGCTACTACACCTTCCTGAGCTTCATCCTGGGTGAGTCTCCTCTTGTTGGGCTGTAGTAATGTATGGAAGAATTGAGAAGGTGACTGCTGACACTAGAGGAGCTTCTGCTCACCACCAGGAACCTCCCTGAGAAGTTCTTGGACTGTTATGGCCTCTTGTATGGGCCCCAGAACAAAACTTATTTGCTCAATCTCCTTCTATATTTGTGAAACTGTGATGAATAGAAGTTCCGTGACTGTAACCCAAGATTTATTCTGAACCCAGACCCAACCCCCAACTCAACTTGAACAACAGATTTGTCCTCTCAATGATCAGACTCCATGGTCATCCCTCAGAACTATTTAGTGTACAGTAGAATTGGAGCAGCTCCGGCTGATCTCCTGTTCCGAAATAATTCCTGAACCCAGACCTAATCCCAGATTCTTCCAGGCGTGGTCTTCCTGCATAACCATGGAGATGCCATCATCACATGCCGAAACATCAGTGTATAGTAAAAGCAATGGTGTTCAGGAGGACTAACGTTTTGGTAGTCTTTTACAGAAATGTCTGGAGTCCTATATGTCGTCTTGTGTCTTACAGGAAATGGTGAGGATGGTGTCACAGAGGCGGACTCCCTTCTTCAGCCTTACCTCAGTCGATATCCTAAGGTGAGAGAAGATCTACAGAGATGGAATTTTAAGTATGAGTAAACATGGAAGGTATTTACAGAACCTTCCGAGTTCTTACACCTCAGCGTAGCGACCATCAGCTTAAAGGAACCTACTACTAACACTGTGACACGTCCTACCATTGCCTCCTATGTAGGTCCTTATCTCTCATAGCAGAGAGGTTTTAGGACCCAGTATCAGTCACTATCACTTACTAATCAGAAGACATTCCTGAAGTTCTGTCCTCTCTTCTGACATCTAGTGGGCGCAATAAAAACAAATAATTTACTGTGACAATTTTTACCCCCTGAGTAGTTTATGACGGTAAGCTCTTCTGCATGTGTCCTACATTACCTCTACTAAACATGTAACTGATAGATATGTTATCTCATTACAGAGCGCCATCTTCCTGTTTTTTGCAGGAAGGATTGAGGAAATTAAAGGCAACATTGATCAAGTAAGAAACCCCGGCAAATAGTGTCATACAGACATTGAGGGTCAAACCGCAAGATATTATGAAAGTGAAAGACTGAGAAACTACACACAGTGATGTCACAGTACGGTCATAATGCACACAGCAACGTCACAGTGCAGGCATAATGCACACTGCAGCATCATGGTACAGGCATAATGCACACACCGCTGCCACTGTAGAGGAATAATGCACACTGCGGCGTCGGGGCACGGGCGTAATGCACACTGGCGGCGTCAGGGGCAACTGGGCGGGTGATGCACACTGCGGCGGTCGCGGGCACGGGGTGATGCACTACTGCGGCTCGGGGCACGGCGCGTGATGCACAACGAGTGCGTCGGGGCACGGGCGTGATGCAAAACTGCGCTCGCGGGCACCGTTCGGATGCACACTGCGCGTCGGGGGCACGGCCTTGATGCCACTGCGGTCGTCGGTGCACTGGGCGTGATGCACACTGCGGCGTCGGGGCACGGGCGTGATGCACACTGCGGCGTCGGGGCACGGGCGTGATGCACACTGCGGCGTCGGGGCACGGGCGTGATGCACACTGTGACACAATTCACCCCTTCACTACTGTAGATGATATATTTTGTGTGAGATCTGCTAACACTGGTAGTTGGGTTCCTCGTGGCGTCTCTTCGGCCTCCTGGTGCACTTTGGCCTCATTCTTGGTTCCTTCTCTCAGGCCGTCCACTGGTTTGAGCTCGGTTGCTCTGTGCAGCAGTCATGGAAGCAGTTTCACCACATGTGTTACTGGGAGCTGATGTGGTGCTTCGCCTACAAGGGGATGTGGAAGGTGGCCTACTTCTACGCCGATCTCCTGAGCAAAGAAAACCGCTGGTCCAAGGTGCCCAGATACCTCCTCCTACCCTTCCTCAATCCTTCTCCTTAACCTACCTGTCCCTCTACTCACTGCCACTTACCCGCACTGCCCAGTGTAGGATCTGTGGTAGAAGCCTCCATGACGGAGCCTCAGCTCTGCCCCCTTGTGGTGGTCACACTTCTGTCTTTCCCCCAGGCCATGTATGTGTACATGAAGGCGGCCTTCCTCAGCATGCTCCCTGCTGACGACCCACGACCTTTCGGCGAGAGTGAGGTGGAGTTGTTCAGGTTCGGTTCGTACAGTCTTGGGTTCCTCCTTAGATTTAAAGACCTGACGAACCATTAACCTTTTCTCTTCCAATACCCCTTAGGCTTGTGCCCACGTTGAAACAGAAAATAGCTGGAAAATCTCCACCCACTGAGAAGTACGCCATCCGCAAGGCGAGGAGATACCAGGACAAGGATCCGGTCCGCTTACCCGTCCCCGCACTGGTGGGTACAATGTTATTGTGGGAAGTCCAGGAAGTTTCAACTTGTGCAAACCCTATCACTTTCTCTAGATAAGTACCTTATAGCCACTTATAAAAGTAATTGCCCCACTGAGTGAGCAGAAAGAGTAACACTCGTTGTATGTGTGTGATGAGCTTAAAGGGGCTCTCCAGGTATTTTAATAATTACAGGTCCGTGTGCATTGTTCCAATGATTGAAGTTGAGCCGCGTTACCAAGCACAACCTCTATACAGTGTATGGCGCTGTGCTTGGGATGAAGCATAGGGGCTGCTGCATTGATCTGAACTTGACCATCTTGTTGGGGTGCAGAGTGTCAGGCACCCACCAATCTTTAATTGTTAAGGCGAGGTAGTCGTTAAAAAAAAAAAGAATTCTGGTGATGCCTTTAAGAGGTAAAACAATGGATTTCAGGGCTTATTAATAAATCCTTATTTTATCTTTATGCGACAGTCACAGTAACTTTTCTTGGACCCACTGGCCCATCCGAACTACAATCGTGGGCTGTTCTCTTGTAAATTTTTCAAATTTAATACCAGGATGAGGGTTTGTTTTTTGCTGTACATAATATATTTTTCAATTGGGATATTTCTGGGAACATATAATGTGTCACCTAGCCTTTCTTCATCTTTTAGGATAAGAAATAATGCAACTTTATTGTATGTTTTGGTACGACTGCGGGGATACTGATCCTGCTTACTTGTGAGGGGTTTTATGTTCCTGTGGACTTTAAAATGAACCTGTCATCAGGTTTTATCCCACTAAACTATTAGTCCTCTCAGGTCGGGTATGAAATGTCCTTTTTCTAAATTCTCTTGTTTATTTGAAATCTCACTTGTTTACCTATAGTAAAAAAAAAATCCCCCAAAGTCAGGCAAATATGACTCTTCTCATTCCACTTTCACACGAGATGAGTCAAGTTTAGTGGTTGCAGGGGGCGGATCACTTCAGATGCCTCTATTTTCTATTCTATAACACCTACATGCTACATGCTTTTTGAGTCATATTAAAAATAAGAATCAGGCTTTACCCTTGTGAGCTACAGAACCGGAGATACAGACAGCTATAGACTTTGTAGGAAATGCAAAATGCAGATAAAGATCTCTGGTTGTGTAGTTCACAAAGAGAAAGCCTGATTCTTATCTTTAATAAGACTCGACAAGCTTGTTTCTAGGTGCTGTAGAACCAAAGATGTGACACTACCCCTGCAACCAGTAAAATTGACTCATCTCGTGAGAAAATGGGATGAGAAGAGTCATATTTTCCTGACTTTAGGGGAGATTTTTTAGGGGAATTCTACAAGGACATCTCACCCCTCCTTTCTGCAGGCGCTGGTAGATAAATGGGATAAAATCCGCTGACAGGTTCCCTTTAGGTAGTGATGGATCTCTTCTGTCCTGCAGGAGATGATGTACTTGTGGAATGGATTCTCTGTGCTGGGCAAGGACCCGCAGCTGACAGAAGACGCTCTGAATATACTGTGTGTGGCGGAGAACCGCCTGCTGCAGCAGCCAGGTAAACTGTGTGGAGGTTGTGAGGGCTCGGATACATCTGCACACTACTCGGATCCATGCATCACTCTATGGTCTCCTCTACAGTGAACGAGTACCAGGACGACGACCACTGCTCCATTTTACTTCTGAAAGGTCTATGTCTGAAGCATCGGGGAAGACTGGGACAAGCGGAACAATGCTTCACCCACATCTACCAGAGGTCAGGAGACACCAACCTGCAATCATTCTTAAAGGGGTTGTCCAACTGCTGTCCTATTCACAAAAAGAATTGTCCCGTATGACTCCCAAGCCCAATGACTCCCTAATGACTCCCACTGCTGCTCTTGACTCTGTTACATTCCAAGACCCATCATTTTTTTTTTTCAAATTACTGTTAATATATTAATATAATATATAAATCAAACCTTGTTTTTTGCACGATGAGTTGCAGTTTTTAGTGGCGCCATTTTAAGGTTTAAAAAAAACAAAAAAAAAAACACTTGCAATTCATGATACATATTGTATTTACAGCCAGTCCGAATATTTATAAACTTCATTATGAGTCACGGTTTTGTAAGAGCTCAGTTGATGTACAATACTGGTAATAAGGGCTTGTTTTTTGCACAGTGCACTGTAGTTTTCATTGGTAGATTCATTCTGGTGTAGATTGGACTTGCTGCTTCATTCTTATTTCTCAATGTATTTTTGTTCGTGTTTTCCATGCAATTTAGATCCCAATTTAGATGAACGGATCAAATGATCTAATTCATAATTTTTTTGTGGCTACACACAATGGAGGAAATCTGCTTTTCACTTGTCGCCAAAACAACATTTTTGTGAGCGCACTTGTGACATAGGGTCCAAATTCCGTGTATACGTATATAAGATTGTAAATGTAAAGATGCCTATCCCTGTGCACACTCTTATACACGGTTTCCCATGACCTGAATCATTTATTGTGGGTTAGTACAATGGTCGTGTTTGTGTAGCTTACGTATAAGGTCACTAGTTGAAGGTGGATAAACAGTTTGTGTAGGTTATTCAGTAATAGGTTGTTGTCTGAATGGGGGATCTCTGGAGTTATTGGCAGGGGTCTCTAATTGGATGACCTTCTAGATGAGGCTTTTTTTTTGTCCAGATGTCCTTGTGATATAAACCCGGAGTTTGTGGGGAGATGATCTGCAGAAAGCATGGAGACCATTTCTTCCAAAATGCTTTATTATTTTCAACATTCTAGAACAAGTTCTAGATTTCTCCTGAAGGACATCTTACATAGAGGTTCTATGGAGAGGGGAGGGGGCAGTTAGATGGAAGTGCATGGACTACTGATTCTTGGTGCGGTAGCTAAAGACACTGTTATGTCATCCCCTGCAGTGAGAAGAAGATAAAGTACGACCACCACTTAGTACCCAACTCCTTGCTGGAGCTGAGTCTCCTGTACATGCAGCAACGCCGAGGAGAAGACGCCATCCCGCTCTTACGACGTGCCAAGTAAGTGCCTCGGCATCTGAACGCCTGCTGCGGCCGCTGCTGTGTGCTGTCTAATACGTTTACAGCTGGCTCCCCCTAGTGGTGATAGATTAGTTCATAAACTGCCCCTCTGTGACCACTAGGGGGATCCACCTGTTCACCTTTCGGGCTTGTCTGAACCTGCTTAATATTAACCTCGAGATTGTTTCAGGATATTGGCTATTTAGTATCCACTAAAGGAAGTGTCAACATTTTTTAAATTTTTTTTAAAGTAGTGGGGGAGAGCTCCTACTGAAGCCTTTAGCCTTACAGTCACTGTGATCCGATGTAGGAATGAGGAAAAAAATAAAGTTACGGAAAGGGGATTCTTCATCGATTTCTAACAAATAAGATTTCACATTGGTGATTTCTCGAACTCCAATCTGTTGTTTTTTTCCCTTCAGAAACAATTACAAGAATTACTCCATGGAATCGCGCACGCTGTTCAGGATTCACGCTGCCCTCTCAAAGCTCAAGGCCCCGGACTCGGAGGAGAACAGCACAGATGGTGCCACCTCCTTATGACCGGCCTACACAGATACCCCAGATACAACCAATAGGAAGCTGCCAGCACTTTGTTCAGGAGACTTTGTTGCGCTGTATTGGTTGCTCCTGGTAACGGCCAAACTTCACTGATTTGACTCGTGCAGGTCATAATATGACGTGTAATATGTTTTATATAATTAACTGGTGCAGAAAGCCCAAATAATAAGCGTGACGATAAATAATGTGGTATAGGAGTCACTCCAAGGAATTACGGAGGAGCTTGTTGTCCTTCTCTGAAGCCAATCAGATGATTTGGTTTCATTTTCTAAACTGAACTGGGAAAATGTTCCCCCAGACTGTGGATGTGATGGAGAGGACGGAGGACTCTGGTTTTATCAGGCACAGTGACCACAGCGTGCGCCCCACATCACTGGCTACAAGTGTAATAAATTTGTATATTTGTTGTAACCTTTTGTACTGTGTTTTTTTTATTGTGTACTGTCTGAGTACTGACACCGACAAGAGGGAGGAGCTATGTGACATGGAGTCTGCTCCTCCCACCACAAGGT
>WNYA01001104.1:0-49479 GCA_019512145.1 Engystomops pustulosus
TAATTTAAATGGGGGCTGAAATAAGAATCAATACTAAAGAAAAACTACGACGAAGCAACTTTCTATAGATTCGTTAATCTTTGCATCTAGTAAATAATCAGCATTAACAATCAATATTTGAAATGTAAAAAATGAAGCAACTTTACAAATAGTTTTGCGTAAAACACATAGGGGCAGACTTACTTACCCGGTCCATTCGCGATCCAGCGGTGCGTTCTCTGCGGAGGATTCGGGTCCGGCCGGGATTCATTAAGGTAGTTCCTCCGACGTCCACCAGGTGGCGCTGCTGCACCGTCCACCGAGCTGGGCTGAGTGAAGGTAAGTGCAAGCTCCGCAACAGATTTTTTTTTTTAATGCGGCGGTTTTTCCGAATCCGTCAGGTTTTCGTTCGGCCACGCCCCCAGATTTCCGTCGCGTGCATGCCAGCGCTGATGCGCCACAATCCGATCTCGTGCGCCAAAATCCCGGGGCAATTCAGGGAGAATCGGCGCAAATCGGAAATATTTGGGTAACACGTCGGGAAAACGCGAATCGGGCCCTTAGTAAATGACCCCCATTATCTAGAGCTCCTATGGATGTCTATGCGTCTCTATGGTTACAGACTACAAACAAATCCTGCGCAGTCTGATCCTACAGCCGCAGATCACTCTCCCTGTTGATAACCCACAGACAGTGGAACAGGATGTAAATAAAAGAGAGCAACACATGACTGCAAGATCGGATGCCATAAGGTCTGTTCATCTGTAGTTATAGAGACCCATAGCTTTGCAGAGAGGCTGTATACAGAAAAAGCAGAATTTTTACAGTCACTTAATGAATAATCCTATTGGATTATGGTGCAAAGTCTAAAGGATCTCTTTGGGGCAGATTTACTTACCCGGTCCAGTCGTGATCCCGCGGTGCGTTCTCTGACGAGGATTCGGGTCTGCCGGGATTTACTAAGGTCGTGCGCCCAATATCCTGCATGTGTCGCTTCCCCGCCGAGGTCCGCCGGAGTTCACCTTCTTCTTCCTGGTGCATGTAAGTGCTTGATCTTGCGACACAATTGTGTTTTTAAATTCTGCGGTTTGTCCGAATCCGTCGGGTTGTCCAACAGCCACGCCCCCCAATTTCTGTCGCATGCAAGCCGATCGCGTGCACCGAAAATCTGGGGCTAATCGTCTCAAAAAGGCAACATTCGGGAAACCCGAAAGAATCGCGGTCCGCGGACCCTTAGTAAATGTGCCCCATTGTCTTCACCCTTAACCCCATCAAGGAGGTATGAACTATGAGTAGTAATATAGTCAGGGTCACCACTAGGAGAATGGTTTAGATCTAGAAAGCCAGAGGACAAGACATGAGGAGAGGCACAGAGTAGCAGGTGAGTAATGCCAAGGTCATATCCAGAAACAAGGTCAAAGTCCAGGGATAGGGTTAGCCGGTAATGAAAGCTGGTGGAAGGGGTGACCCTCAGTTAGGCCCCTTTCACACTTGCGTTTTTCATGCCCCTTTTTCTGCACATGCTTTTGGCGCGCAGAACTTGCATTACACTCTGACCCATTGTAATCAATGGGCTTTTTCAGACTTGCATTTTTTTTTTACACGCGTTTAAATCTCTCATGCTCTGACGCACGTGAAAAAAGCACCAAACAAGTCTATGGAGACGCATCAAAAACGCATCGCACTCTGAGACACAAGTCCAATGCTTTTTTTCACACATCAATTGCCATAGAAAAGATAGAGCTCAGTCCTGAGTCCATTACCTGCACGTGAAAAACACATTGTAATTGCATTGAAAACGCGCGTGAAAAACTGAGACACTGAACAAACTCTGACTGAAAACTGATTGCACTCTGATGCAAAATGTGCGTTTTTCACTGACCAAACCCTGATCGCTCCCTGATCAGACTCTGACGTGATCTGCAACGCAAGTGTTAAAGGGGCCTTAGTAGGTAAAGTATCAGGAAGAGACGTCATCTTTAGGCCCCAAATGCCTTAGAGTCCTGATCCATCATGCAGCAGCTGGCTTAGGCCAGCGATGGGGGAAACTATTAACGACTCAGTGCCTAAACATCAACCAAAACCAACTTGTGCCACAATGGCAATCTAAGCAGTAAATGATTGCTCCTTGCTCTGGTTTCAATCGTATCAGCATCCAATGGACATGAATACAGTAGGAAGAAGGATTGTTACTGTATGGTCCCCTGAACATGAAGAATAGTAGGGTCTGGAGCAGGATCTGTAATGATAATTCAGCTCTTTCTGTACCTCCAAACCAGACCTGTGGTCCAATGGAGCTAAGGAGGTGTTTCTCTACAATGGTGCAGAGTGTGGCAGGTCCTGGGACTGCGGAAGGAGGTAGGGAATTTTGTCTGGTGAACTTTGTGTTGGGTTGAAGGCCTGGGTGCCCACAGAGAGGGCTCCGAGTGCCACCTATTGCACCCGTGCCATAGGTTTGCCACCACTGGCATAGGCTATGGCAGAACATCAGAGGAGTAAGTGTCTAGTTCATTGTCCACTTAAGGTAAGTAATCTTATTATCAAAACTTATTATAAAGTTGCTTCATTTTAGATACTGTGCAAAGAAAGACATTAGGAGAAAAAACCTAAAACATCTCCACACATTACTATCTCATATCATACGCCAAGACACCAACCCTCACTGCAATAGCTTCATACACGTGGTAAACTCAATATCCACAACCCACAGAACCCCCTCCTTTACTCTTCGTGAGTCTTCTCCTGTGTCCAAGTATTACCTGGTAACCACATGACTGCCTGTCTGCCTCAGTAGGGTTCCCTCATATTCATGATGTCCCAGAGCACAGATTTCTATGTAAAATTATTAGAGATATTTGATAGGAACAGTCAAACGTTTGTAAATATCCAGGAGAATGCAATGGATGATAAGGAGTCTATGGTTTATAAGTAGGGGTGACACTCAGCCCCATGGCAGTCCCCCATCCGATCACATTGTTTATGCTGCTCGTATCTGACCCATTCTCTTTCTGATGTCAGAGTTCTGCAATGAATGTGTAAAATGTATGAATGATTCGCCAAATGATTTTCTGTAAAACAAAGAAAACCCGACTTACCTCTCCCTCATACGGTGAGCCACCGCTGCAGCTCCTATCAGTGGGTAAGTGGTGATAGGTTGTAGTTAATGACATGTTTTCTTACTGGCCCAGCAATTATAGACCAGGGGGGTCATGGGAGCTGCAGCGCTGGATTAATGGGGTTACAAAAAAGGTAAGTACATTTTTTTTAAATGATTGAAAACAGTTTAATACTTTCATTGCTAAACACTTATCTTAGAAAGAAGTTGGTAATCAGACTAGAGCATCATTATTATCACAGATAGCAGACATGGGAGCGCCATGGGGCAGAGGATCGCCCCTCGTTATGGACAAGGAAGGCCTTATCAGTTGTATCATTTTATAATGCTGTATTCATATATAGGTAGATACAGCTGGTGCCCCTGCACTATTCCTATAGCTGCTGGTCATACAGTACAGCTATCCCTTCAGATCCCCTGAGGAAGGTGCATGTGCTTTCCATGGGAGACAGGAGGAAGCTGCTATAAAACTCCCGAAGGCAAAAATATCGGACATGTTGCATCTCATCAGCTGTTTATTTTTTCACTCAACCTCATTTATTGGACGAAGGTCTACGCGCCCCCATACACATCAGATAACATAGAACTATTTTTTTCCTATTGGGCTGTTTTTTTCACCTCTTTGTTAATGAATCTAGAAGTGAGGACACTGGGGCAGATTTACTTACCCGGTCCAGTCGCGATCCTGTGGCGCGTTGTTCGATGAGGATTCGGGTTCTGCCGGGATTCACTAAGGTCCATGTCCCGATATCCTGCAGGTGTCGCTGCTGCGCCGAGGTCCGCCGGAGTTCACCTGCTTCTTCCTGGTGCATGTGAGTGCTGATCTTGGGACACATTTCGTTTTTTTCAATTCCGCGGTTTTTCCAAATCCGTCAGGTTGTCCGACAGCCACGCCCCCCGATTTCTGTTGCGTGAAAGCCGGCGCGGCGTGCCAAAATCCCGGCGGAATTCGGCGCAAAACGGAAAAATTCGGGTAAACCGACGGAAATGCGGCCACGGGGCCCTTAGTAAATGAGCCCCAATATCTTATTGAGGTGGATCACAATCTTTTTGCAATGTAAGTGAATGTACAGCGCCCGATAGAACCGCCGTATAAATGATTAATAACGATATGGTTTATACACATGATAATGAGGACGACTATGGTCAGGACCTCCTAAATTCACAGATAAATCCCGAATATACATATACTTACTCACTGAAGACGCACAATCCCTTACAAACATGACAGACATTTATGCAAATTGCAGAGCTCATTTGCATACATTATTCTAGGTACAATTGCCTGTAGATATTTATACGGCATCTTGAACTCCACGAGGAGAAACCTTACTCCCAAGATACAACCTGCCAGCTCCTACATGAGGACACTCACTCATACAACCTGACCTGCCCAGCTCTACATCGAGGGACACTCACTAACGACATACACCCTGGCCAGTCCCTACAGCAGGACACTCACTCATACAACCTGCCAGAGTCTACAGCAGGACACTCGCTCATCCGCTCAGGCAAGGAGATGAGTCAATGACCCTGATCAGGGGGGGCTATGCTAATACACCGGGAGCAGGAGATTCAGGGTCTATGCACATTTGGTCCTGATGACACATGTAGCAGTCTCTAACCTTCTTAATTGAAAAAAATGTCTCTTACAGTAATTAGGTAGTAGACCCCGGGGGTGACATAATGAAGCATCGGAAAATGCTGGCATCAATCACTGATCCTTGCAGGGTGGGGGGAGGTTGTTGGGGGTCACAGGGATGAGCTGAAAGTCACAATCTCTGGCTTCCAATATCTTGAGTCTTCTCTTAGTCTTAGTATCATACATCCCTATAAGTGCCTATGCTGCTGTAAGTACAGGTCTTGTACTGTGTCCTGTCCAGGAAATACAGCTGGCATGAGCATGCCCATCTAAACACCGGCCTAAAGAGCACACGATCAGCCAAAAAATGCAAAAAAACCATGCAAAAGTAATTGCAACAATCCCTTGGACGAGGATTCAGTGCTGCAAGGCCAAACCCTAAACAATCCTGTGCACAACTCCTGCCACAGTGTGATTGTTATGTAATAAATATGTAGAAAATAAAGTTATAAATAAGTAGTAACAAAAGTTATGTAATAATAAGTAAAGTTATGTAACAATGTAATAATAGTAAGATATGTAGTAACATTATTGGTCCCGGACACTGAAGCTCCTGTTCTTTCCCTGCAGCTTGGCTGGATCGGCTGTGACCTTCCGGATCAGGAAAAATCGCCAAAACTTGACGCTAACGGATATAACCAACCGCGCGAGTGAGTAGATTGTATTTCCCTCCTTCATTTACATACAACAAATCCGCATTGTATTCTCTCTAGGAAGTCATGTGACTGAGCGCCGGGTCTATTGCTATAGAGTGATACATCTCCACGACATAGAGACAGCCCCCGACTATGCACGACATAGAGACAGCCCCCGACTATGCACAACATAGAGACAGCCCGCGACTATGCACCACATAGAGACAGCCCCCGACTATGCACCACATAGAGACAGCCCGCGACTATGCACGACATAGAGACAGCCCCCGACTATGCACGACATAGAGACAGCCCCCGACTATGCACGACATAGAGACAGCCCCCGACAATGCACGACATAGAGACAGCCCGCGACTATGCACGACATAGAGACAGCCCCCGACTATGCACGACATAGAGACAGCCCCCGACTATGCACGACATAGAGACAGCCCGCGACTATGCACGACATAGAGACAGCCCGCGACTATGCACAACATAGAGGGGGGGGAAGCGACGGGCCGAAACAGCATAAATAATGGGGAATGAATGGTAGGGACTGCTGAGAAATAGCAACAGGGGTACACGGGGCGAGAACCCTACTAAAGAAGGAGGAGGAAGAAAGAGGGATAAAACCAAACCACCCACACCGATCACATTCCACAACCCGTTTTTTTTTATCCTGCACTGATATATGAGTTAAATGCTGTTGGTTGTCAATCTAACCATTATAGACTCGCTTGATGGAAGTGGCAGCTGTTTCAACATTGGTGTATATGACATGTCCCTATATATGATAAATAGAGATGTAGATGCAATTGGCGGGGGGCAATCTTCCAAGCAATGTTTAGCTGATTTTATTTCCGAGTGCTCCACCATATGGTACCCCAATCCTCCCGCTGTATACGGTTTGTATTTAACGTCTCATTTTGACTTTCTGTATCTCCCTCGCTAGCTCCTCCACTCCCGAATTAAAAACCAAGCGATCGCAGTTTTTGTAAATGCACAGTAATGGCGGAGCGCTTGCAGATTACAGAACATATTGTTATGGCGCGACTTCCGGGGAGAAGTCAGGCTTCCAATGTCCGACCGTAGCAGATAATCTCGGATGAGTCATTGCGCTGCATCACTTTTCTGCTGAGGCCCCATCATGAAACATCACAGTGGGGGAACATTGAAGATAAAATGTCATCATAAGACACTGTCTACTTTCCATTGAAACATTTCATATAAAGAAAAATGTTCTATCACGATACGATTCTGGATCATTCCGGAAACGTCCTCATTACAATGTGAGCATCCAGTGTGACCTTTTAGGGTTAAATTTTTTTTTCCTATTATCGCTATTCCAATCATATTTGGGGTCCGAACTCTCATCAGATATTATTGAAACTACGAAAAATATAAAAAATATTAGGAAGGAAAAAAAATAAGCATTTTCAAAGCCGTCAACATAACCAACAATATCCCAGATAACTTAGTGCATTTAAAATTAATAATAAAAAAGAAATCTCCTATCACATCCCCCTGATAAACCAGGGCACATTACTCAGAGAATCCGGCACCGGACGTGGGATCTTCTTATATTTGTTATCCACCATGGCCTTCTGCCTTCTAAATCAACTTTTATAATTATGCTAGGAGCTGTCAATCGCTTCACAGGCTGTTGACACTGAGCAGAGGAGCACTTCCCCCGCCCACTGAGGAGATTAAACATCATTCGGTAGTGTGGACATATTCGTCATCATTATCGGATTAAGAATTCCCCTATCCAGTAGATGTTATTAAGTTTTTTAGCACCGGGTCCACTAATTCGGGTATACCCTTCTTTCTAAGCTGACTGTTTCCCATGTCCTTGGACCATTGAACTTAATTCCAACCTGCTGCTCTCCTGTGTTGAAGCTTTCATGCCTCGTACCACAAAGCTGACCCGACCTAAGGCCTACTCTTAACCTTGCCTCTAAACTGTGTCTTTCACTGACCTCGCTGGACCTGACCACTCTTCTGCAGTCCCCTGTTTGCTGTGCACGCTCTTTATCCCAGGCCTGCTGTTACCAACCCCTAAAATCAGATCTTCTTCAAAGAGGGCTTGTTGATCTCCCCGAAGCAGAGTCTAGACTCCTGTATATTGTTGGAAAGGGTGAAAACCAGTTGTGTGCTCAGTGAGTGCCCCTTCATACCACTTAGGTGACACAGTAGATTCAAATGGTGGCCAACGCTATCCAGTGGCACGGAGGCGATTCTTTTGTAGTAAGACTGGTGTAAACCATGTAATGGATTTTTAATGAACTTTAGGTTCTCCTCATCAGGGGCCACACAGTACAAAGCCAGTGCTTTGGTTCTGTTCTCCTCAGGGTCATCTATTATTGGTCACACATGGTCAGTATATACCATATCCTCATGGGGGTCTTACATATAACCCTTTTGTCTCCTGTCAGCCAAGCTATCAGGACCCTGACCCGATGTAGGAGCCCCTCACAACATGCTTTGCTGCTTTCCCACACCCGGCCACTATGGAACCAGGAGACTTATCTATGGCAGATAGTAAGGCCGGGACCCCCCACCGCTGCCCCTGAGTTGCCCAATGATATACATCAGTCATGGTCAGAACTAGGAGGAAGATTCCACGCGATAGTCTGGACACCAACCTGGCGGCCGACGTATCAGAGAGTGCATAGAGGATTGAGCGGATGAGCCACATGCCGGATGCCAACCATCAGCCGGAAAGTCGGCAGAAGGCGGAAGGGACCTTTAGAGGTCAGACCCCAATATCACTACTCATATGTAGGGGAAATGAATAGCTGCTCTGTCGATTGGCTCCCAGTGGAAATGTGATAATCTGACCCCATGTTTTCCCTAAAAGTAATGCACTGGAATAGGGTAATAGAAACGCCACATTTCCTTATGGTCGACGTTCTCAACTTGCCCATTTCCATAGCTGATCCCGCAAATTTGCATAAACAATGTAAATAGAATGCCTATAGATTGGGATACATGATATTCCTTTCCTTCCCTCTCTCCTTGGTTACCATTTTATCGTTCAGAGTGTCTTCTAATCTGCCAATAGGTGAAGGGTGTGTGGAGATACGGTAATCCCCAGGGCATTATCCTCCGATATTGATGAGAGGCTCTAACATCATTACTCTACGTGCCGCCCCTTACTATCGTTGTGTCTGGACTCAGATATTGAGGATCATCTTATGTGTCACAGGTTCGATCGGGATCAGAACACGGCAGAGGCGAGGCGGCCGGCTTGTAGACGCGCCGAGCCTCGCCACTGTCCTGTAGAAATATGGCGTCGACTTGAAAGCAGCTCATTGAATCCCACTGGAGCAACTCATTCCTTCTCCAAAACTTCAATCAGATCACGCAAACCAGGTGAAAAGTATGAATTACACACAGGTACAATACCTCACCCAGAACAATGCTGAATATTCCATAATCCCCAGTCCTGCTTCCTACTAACAACTACACAAGATCTGATTATAACATCTCTCCAGGGTCGTTCCTTAACTCTGGGTGGCATTCTGCGTTCCTCATTGAGAATAGAGGTGCATTGTATACAGTGGATACTGACACTAACTGTGTCCAGACATGTGGCATATAAGGATCGCCACAGACAATTTATAACATTTGGTGATTTGCTTAAACCTAATGGGAAATTTATTGATTTTGCAGGACCACCGAGCAGAGACAGAAGCCACCGAAACGGTGAAGTTTCAGCTCTATCATAGGAATCCATAACGCAGATGCTTATACAGGTTCTAAGGCCACATTTGTAATAAGATTCTAGAAGTTCCCTAAGCTCCTAACTGAGAATATACCAGCATTAGAAATAGCAGATATCAGAACGGGACCCATGTTTACGATTGTGTACTGATTTTTGCAACCCCTTAACAGGTTGCTCTCGACTGATTCCCGTGGCAAGGTCTTTACCAAATTTGCGCTAGTTAGCCTCTCCACTGTCAGGTGGGTGGTGCCAGAGGCTGTCTGTTGCTGTCAGTGACCACCACCTGCATAAAGAGCCCAATTAGTATTGAGGGAATGAAACTTACAACACTAATTGCTCTGAAATGGGTGGGCATCTAGAGAAAATACCACCATCTCAGAAGAGGACACCAGTGGCCGTATATCTACACTCTTTTGCCAGTCCCTCATAAACTCATTACATTCCGAATACAACAATGTCTACAACAACAACTATACACACAGCACTATATTCATATCCATATCTTACAACTAGCTTAGAAGCAGCCCTTTTATTAAGATCCTGTCCTGCCAGCAGCCCTTCTTATTATATATTGTCCACGCAGCCCCCCCCCCCTTATTATTAATGTCCAGTAGCCCCTCTATGAATACTGTGGCAGAAACCCCCCTTAATACAGTGCGCATTACCGCCTATTACGAAGGTGCCCAGCAGCAGCCCCTCATTATAAATTGTCTAGTAGCCCCCTATGTTAATGAATTGGTCAATAGCAGCCGCCGCCTCATTACTTACTGACATGTCCATCGCTGAAAGGCCTCTGGTCCATAATAAAAAATAGATAAACTTGGTACCTCCACCTCCTGCGCTCCAATGGCCTTCGTCTCTCCTTCTGCCTCAAGGAGCCATTGCATGACATTCTGGGCACTGTGTCTGCGCCGTGTGAATACATCATCGATGTGCTCATGCAAGCGCCCCTGTGTCTGTTCTGGGCCACTCTTGTAATCAGTTTGTGTCTTCCTCTCATGGAGAGAGCCTGGCAGGTGGGCCCCCTTCATCCGCGTGCCACCAGTCACAGCGTCCACACTACCCCCCATCCCAGAAACAGTGGAAGCAGAAGCTATTAAAGTATACAATGTGTTTTAGGATGTAGAGGAGGGTCCATAACCCCCTTTTAGTGTGTAATAATTTAGGGACACAGGGAGATTGCTTGGGTTGGCCATTGACCTGGGGGGTTTTATGTCTTTCAATCTCCGAATGAGACATGCAGCATTCTTCAGGGGCTCAGCGCCCTTCCCACCTTCCAGATGTTCCCAAGGGGACGTCTCTCCCAGCGCTCTGATCAGCAGGAACGCGACAATCTCATGGGCGTCACCCCTGCTCATCAAACCACCCATCCTGGCACCTGATGCCACAACAATGGGGTAGCAACAAGCCCTTCCTGCTGGCTGGCCATCAATGAATAGCCCACAGAAGACCCTGGAGAAGAAACTTACCAGGAAACTGGAGTGACCTTTGGAGCAGGCAGGACCCCCAAGAAGCTACGAGCTACGGATAATCCTCACCGATCAGAATGAGTACTGATGACTTCTCACACATCAAGGCCTGGGGCGGGGACAGGGGGCGTTCATGAGGGAGAACTATTAAGTGTCTTCCCTACATTTGGCAGAGTTTGGGTGAAGGTTAATGCGTCCCTCCATGGGACAACTCCAGTCCATAAAGAAAATTAAAAAATTCCAAACCAAACTTCCAAAAGTTTATTCAGATGTTTCTCAACTCGGAGAACTAAACTTTAGGCAATCGCACCCCTCAACCCTAAACCTTATTGTCATAATTCGAGCTACCTGCAAACACCACTAGAGGGGAGCCCTCGATACAGACCTATAAAGCTTCCCTTGACTTGATGATCCTTAATTATCCCAAGTCCTCAAGTCCTCCCACTAATAACATATGATGGCATGACGGCTACCACTAAGCGTTACCATACCCCTGAATGGCACTATGTCATCCTGTAAATTAATGTATTTCCTGATGCGATGACTTTGCCAGGTTGAATTTTTTTCTCATTTATAGTTTGGATATATCCTAGGGGGGTAATAAAGGGAGTTTTTTGAAAGCCGTTTGGAGACGGAAGGGTATAATATATGCCAAATAAACTTCACTGTCCACCTCATCCCGGCCTTGAGCTAGTTGCACACATTGTCCAGATTGGCCACTGCCCGTCACATCAAGGCAGATGATGAGAGTCAAAATTTAATTTGCTGTAATTTTATGCAATTATTCCTGACCATTGCCAATGAGTTGTGCTAACTAAGCCACAGAACACAGGAGGGGGGGGGGGGGGTGGCGCTGCACATCTGAGTGAACTTCCAAAAAAAGAGAAGCGGAAAAATCAAGAGCCGGAAATCTGCAACATTGATGATAAAATATATCCAGCAATGTCATAGTGAACCTGGGGGCACAAATACATCTCCAATAGAATTATCACATCTCCACTCCACACCCTGCCAGCTGCTCTGTACTGCACGCCACACTCGTGATGATACATGAACTAGGTTTTCCCTATAGAAGTAATCACAGGCATTTCCCAAGAATTTGGTCAGATAGACAACATGCGATTAGTATAAAGTCAGTTTTATTGCCATACAGCCCACGAATAATAATGGCGTAAACACACAATCAATTCAGAAATATACTGACACCCCATACAGTAATACAGCTAATATGTATACGCAGATATAACTATACACCTACAATATAACACCCATTAATACTATACACATCAAATACTGCTGTAGCAGTGCACACATAAATAATCTGCAATATCAGCACAAATAGGTAACATAACACTAGCCTAATAAGAATAATAATAATAATCGGTAATAATACAATATTTACGTTAGTCTTCTTGGCTCCGTCGTTTCTCGTAGACATTGGCCGATGCAGTACGCTTTTCTGTTTAAAGGTGTTTCTTCACTATAAAACCATACTTCTTAGGAGGGTCTAGTGGGGGATAAGTGGAGCATGAAAGGGTTCTGTAATCGAACTCCAAGTGATCAATCATTACTAGAGATGAGCAGACCCAATGTTTCCATTTGGGTTCGGTGTCCCCGGGCCATCATAGCTACACCAGCACTAATGTCCGGTCACGTGGCCGAACCCGAACAGAACCTCGAGTCCACTCATCGTGCAAGTGTAAAAAACTGCTTAGATTTATTCTGCCTCGCCTCCGGCGGTAAAATGAGTATTACGACAGGTCATGATCAAATCAATGGTATCCGCTCCTCCACTCTGGGGAGGAGATAGTGTCCAGAGAGTAATACACCCCTGTACACGCCCAAAGTTCAGAGTCTTTTAGTTAATGGGTTTTCCTTAAAAGACCCCCCACCTTTTAACTATTGGGTCAAACTTAGCCCTAGAATTTTACTAAGCTAACACATGATCATGCACCATAACATGGCTTTCTCACGCCAAATGTATAGTACGAATACACATAAGACACAAACTACCATCCATTAACATCTTGGGGTGGGAGGTCTACCTAACATTGGGGAGGGCCACGCCTGGGCTCACTGCACCCCTCTCCCTTTCTTTCGTAGGCCTCTGATCCTGATTAATGGGTTCCGTCCTTGATATCCTGGCCCCTATGCGTCCCCATGTCCACATCCAGCTTCATCAACATCAGGTGAGGAAGAAACAATCTGTCCTACATACCTAGACAACCATAGAAAATAGGCACAAACATAGAACAAAAATGTCATCAAATGTATTCAATTCGCGAATTCTCATCCCCTATTTTAAATGGGGGCTGAATAAGAATCCATCTAAAGAAAAAACTATGACGAAGCAACTTCTCTAGATCCGTTAATCTTTTGCAATCTAGTAAATAATCCTCATTAACAATCAATATTTGAATGTAAAAATGAGCAACTTACAAATAGTTTTGCGTAAAAACACATTGGGCAGATTTACTTACCTACCCGTTCCATTTCGTCGATCCAGCGCCGCGTTTCCTGCGCTGGATCCGGTCCTGCCGGGATTCATTAAGGTAGTTTCCTCCGACTCCACCAGGTGGCGCTGCTTCGCCGTCCCCGAGCTGGGCTGAGTGAGGTAAGTGCAAAGCTTCGCAACAGATTTGTTTTTTTAAATGCTGCGGTTTTTTCTGAATCCGTCAGGTTTTCGTAGCCAAACGCCCCCCGATTTCCGTCGCGTGCATGCGGCGCCATGTGACACAATCCTATCGCGTTCGCCAAATCCCTGGGTAATACAGGGAATCGTTGCAAATCGGAATATTTGGGTAACACGTCGGGAAAACGCGAATCGGCCTTAGTAAATGACCCCCATTATCTTAGACCCTAGGATGTCTATTCGTCTCGATGGTTTACAGACTACAAACAAATCCTGCTGATCCTACAGCCACAATCCCTCCTCCTGTGATAACCCACAACAGTGAACAGGAATGGAAATAAAAGAGAGCCACACATGACTGCAGGATCGGATGCCATAAGGTCTGTTCATCTGTAGTCATAGAGACCCAGAGCTTTGCGAGAGGCGTTAAGAAAGAATGTTTACAGTCACTGCATGACTAATCCTATTGGATTATGTGTGCAAAGTCAATGAATCTCTTTGGGGCAGATTTACTTTACCGCGGTCCAGTCGTATCCCGCGATGCATTGTCCGATGTGATTTGGGTTCTGCTGGGAGTCCACTAAGGTCGTGCGTCTTAATACCCTGCAGTGTCGCTCCCCCGCCGAGTCCGCAGAGTTTCACCTTCTTCTTACGGTGCAGTAGTGCTTGATCTTGCGACACAATTGCTGTTTTAAACTCGGCGGTTTGTCCGAATCCGTCGGGTTGTCCAACAGGCCACGCCCCCCTAAATTTCTGTCGCATGCAAGCCGATCGCGTGCACCGAAAACCTGGGGCTAAGCGGCCTCAAAACGGCAACATTCGGGAAACCCAAAGAATCGCTGTCCCGCGGACCCTAGTAACGTGCCCCAGTTTCTTCACCTAACCCCATCAAGGATGTCTGAACTATGAGTAGTAATATAGTCATGGTCCACCACTAGGAAGAATGGTTTAGATCTAGAAACCAGAGGACAAGACATTAGAAGAGGCACAGAGTAGCAGGTGAGTAATGCCAAGTCCATATCCAGAAACAAGGTCAAAAGTCCAGGGATAGGGTGAGCGGGTAATGAAAGCCAGGGAAGGGGGTTGACCCTCATTAGGCCCCCTTTTCACACTTGCGTTTTTTCATGCCCCTTTTTCTGCACATGCTTTTGGCGCGCGAACTTGCATTACACTCTGACCCAGTTGTAATCAAGGCTTTTCAGACTTGCATTTTTTTTTTAACACCGTTTAAACATCTCTCATGCTCTGAACGCACGTGAAAAAGCACCAACAGTCTATGGAGACGATCAAAAACGCATCGCACCTGAGACAACAGGCAAGTGCAATGCATTACACGCATTCAATTGCCATAAGAAAAGAAGATCTCAGTCCTGGTCCAATTACCTGCACGTGAAAAACACATTAACATTGCATGAAAAACGCGCGTGAAAAACCTGAGACACTGAACAAATAAACTCTGACTGAAAACTGATTGGCACTCTTATGCAAATGTGCGTTTTTCACTGAACCAAAACCCTGATCGCCCCCTGCTCAGACTCTGAACGTGATCTGGGCAACGGCAAGTTTTAGGAAAGGTCCTTAGTAGGTAAGTATCAGGAAAGAGACGTCATCTTTAGGCCCCAAATCCTTAGAGTCCTGATCCATCATGCAGCAGCTGGCTTAGGCCATTGATGGGGGAACCTATTAAAACGACTGAGTGCTAAACAACACCAAAACCAACTTATACATCGCAAGTCACAATGCAAGCTAATCAGTAAATGATTGCTCCTTGCTTCTGTTTTCAAAAATCGTATCAGCATCCATGGACATGAATAACAGTAGGAAGAAGGATTGTTACTGTATGGTCCATGCCATGGTCCCCTGAACATTAAGAATAGTAGGTCCTGGAGCAGATCTGTAATGATAATTCAGCTCTTTTCCTTCTGTACCCTCCAAACCACGACCTATGGTCCAAGGAGATGAGGGTTTCTTCTCTACATGGGCAGAGTGGGCAGGTCCTGGGACTGCAGAAGGAGTTAGGGAATTTTGTCTGGTGAACTTTGTGTTGGTTTAAGGCCCTGGGTGCCCAAGAGAGGGCTCCAAGTGCTACCTATTGCACCCTGCCATAGGATTTTGCACCACTGCATAGGCTATGTTAGCACCTCAGAGGAAGTGTCTAGTGCATTGTCCACTTAGGTAAGTAGCTTATATCAAAACTTATTAAAGTTGCTTCATTTTAGATACTGTGCAAAAAGACTTAGGAAAAAAAACCTAAAACATCTCCACTATTGAGGAGCTAGTATACTCGTCCGAGCTTGATGCTCGTCGAGTAGTAGCATACTCGACCGCTCGTTTGCTCGGACGAGTATTTGCCCTGCTCCGATAACGAAGCATGTTAATTTAAAAAAGAATGAAGAACAGTAAAAAATCCAATTAAAACATTTCATTTAATAATTTAATTGAAGAAAACATTGAAGAACCCAGTGCAGAATGATTGCAGATTTTTCGGGAACATCTGCGATCTGTCCGGAGACAACCGTGGGCAGACGGTGTTTCTCCGCAATAGTATTTGAAGAACAATAATGTGTGAAAAACCATGCAGATGTTCGTCAACTCTGCAAAGTGTTTCTCTACACAATTGTTCTTCAAAATACTATTGCGGAGACACCGTTCTGCACGCGTGTCTCCGGAACATATCGAGATGTTCCCGAAACAGTTTGTATTTTACTTGAAAACTGCTCGGGTCTCCCATTGATTTCAATGGGGACTCTTTCTCTAAACGAGCACCTCGAGCTTGGGAAATGTTCGTCTCGAGTAAACGAGCACCCGAGCATTTTACAGTGCTCGCTCATCCTAATCTCCACACATTACTATCTCTCATATCAACGCCAAGAAGCCACACCCAACCCTCACTGCAATAGCTTCATACACGTGGTAACTCAATATCCACACCCACAAGAACCCCCTACTTTACTCTTCGTGGTCTTCTCCTGTGTCAAGTGTAGATTGACCGGCAACCACATGACTGTCTGTCTGCCTCAGTCGGGTTTCCCTCATATTCATGATGTCCCCGAGCACGATTTTCTATGTAAAATTATTAGAGATATTTGATAGGACATCACACGTTTGTAAATACCAGGAGAAGCTGGATGGTTTATAAGTGGTGACACTCAGCCCCCTGGTAGGTCCCCATCCGATCACATTGTTTATGCTGCTTCTTATCTGACCCATTGTTCTTTTCGATGTCAGAGTTCTGCATGAATGTGTTTAAGGAAAAAAAATGTATCAATGATTCGCCAATGATTTTCTGTAAACAAGAACCACCCGACTTAAACCTCCCCTTCATACGGTGAGCCACCGCTGCAGCAGCTCCTATCAGTGGGTAAGTGGTGATAGGTTTGTAGTCATGACATTTTTTCTTACTGTCCCCCACAATTATAGACCAGGGGGTCATGGGAGCTGCAGCGCTGATAAGGGGTTCAAAAAAAGGTAAGTACATTTTTTTTTTAAATGATTGAAAACAGTTTAATACGGTTCATTGCTAAACACGTATCTTGAAAGATGTTGGTACTCATACTGAGCATCATTATTATCACAGATATCAGATATGGGTACCCCCTGGCGGGCAGAGCTTCGCCCCGGGTTATGGACAAGGAAGGGCCTTAATCATTGCATCATTTTTATAAGGCTGTATTCACATATAGGTAGATACACTGGTGCCCCTGCACTATTCCTATATCTGCTGGTCATACAGTAACATCTATCCCTTCAATGCCCTGAGGAAGGTTCATGTGCTTTCCATGGGAGCATGAGGAGCTGCTATACAATCCCGAGGCCAACGGCGCTCTACTGTGATAGCAAAATAATCAGACCGTTGCCATCCTCATCAGGCTGTTTATTCTTCACGTACCGCATTTATTGGACGAAGGTCTGAGCCGGCCCCCTACACATCAGATAACTAGGACAATTTTTTCCTATTGGGCGTTTTTTTTTTACCTCTTTGTTAATGAATCTAGAAGTGAGGACACTGGGGCAGATTTACTTACCCGTCCTCCGAATCCCGTGGGCCGCTGTTCGATGAGGATTCGGTTCTGCCGGGATTCACTAAGGTCCGGCGCCCGATATCCTGCAGGTGTCGCTGCTGCGCCGAGGGTCCGCCGGTTTTCACTGCCTTCTTCCTGGTGTATGTGAGTGCTTGATCTTGGGACACATTTCGTTTTTTTTTCACTCCGCGGTTTTTTTCCAAATCTGTTGGGTTTGTCCACAGCCACGCCCCCTGGTGTGCAAAATCCCGGCGGAATCGTGGCAAACCGGAAAAATTCGGGTAACCCCGACGGAAACGCGGCCACGGATCCCTCAGTAAATGATCCCCAATATCTGATTGAGGTGGATCACAATCCTTTTGCAATGTAATTGAACCCCTTTTTGAATGTACAGCGCCCCATAGAACCGCCCTATTACATATTAAGAAATAGCGATATGGTTTATTACACGTGATAATGAGGACGATTATGGTCAGGACCTCCTAAATTCACAGATAAATCCCGAATATCCATATACTTTACTCACTGAAGACGGCAACAATCCTTACAAACATGACAGAAGACATTTATATGCAATTGCAGAGCTCATTTGCATACCTTTAGGTCTAGGTACAATTGCCTGTAGATATTTATACGGCATCTGAACTCCACAAGGAGAACCTTCTCCCAGGGGGAGATACAACCTCCAGCTCCTACATGAGGGCACTCCACGTCATGACAAAACCTGCCAGCTCCTACATGAGACACTGTCCCCCCCACTCATCCAACTGCCAGCTCTCATGATGACACGCCTCATACAACCTGCCAGCTCCTACATGAGGACACTCACTCATACAAATACACCGCCAGCTCCTACATGAGACACTCACCGTATACAACCTGCCAGCTCCTACATGAGGACACTCACTCATACAACCTGCCAGCTCCTACATGAGGACACTCACTCATACAACCTGCCAGCTCCTACATGAGGACACTCACTCATACAACCTGCCAGCTCCTACATGAGGACACTCACTCATACAACCTGCCAGCTCCACAATTAGGCACTCACTCATACAACCTGCCAGCTCCTACATGAGGACACTCACTCATACAACCTGCCAGCTCCTACATGAGGACACGCCCCATACCAACCTTCCACTCCTACTGAGGACACTCACTCATACAACCTGCCACTCCTACAATGATGACACCACTCATCCAACCGGCCAGCTCCTACATGAGGGACCCTTCACTCATAAACCTGCACTCCTACAGAGGACACTCACTCATACACCTTGCACTCCTACCTGAGGGAACTCACTCATACAAACCTGCCATCTCCTACATGAGGACACTCCTCATACAACCTTCCCAGCTCCTACATGAGGACACTCTACTATACAACCTGCCATGCTCCTACATGAGGACACCACTCATACACCTGCCGCCTACATTAGGACACTCACTCATACAACCTGGCCAGCTCCTACATGAGGACACTCACTCATACACCTGCCAATCTCCTACATGAGGACAACGCACGCAATCACCTGCAGCTCTACCATGATGCACTCACTCATACCACCGCCAGCTCCCTACATGAGGACAATCACTCATACAACCTGCCAGCTCCTACATGATTAACACTCACTCATACACCTCCAGCTCTACATGAGGACACTCACTCATACAACCTGCCAGCTCCTCTGAGGCACCACTCATACAACCTGCCAGCTCCTACATGAGGACACTCACTCATACAACCTGCCAGCTCCTACATGAGGACACTCACTCATACAACCTGCCAGCTCCTACATGAGGACACTCACTCATACAACCTGCCAGCTCCTACATGAGACACTCACTCATACAACTGCCAGCTCCTACATGAGGACACTCACTCATACAACCTGCCCAGCCCACAATGAGGACAACTCACTCATCACCTGCCAGCTCCCTACATGAGGACACTCACTCTACAACCAACCCAGCTCCTACTTGGGACACTCACTCATACAACCTGCCAGCTCCTACCTGAGACACTTCACCATACAACCTGGCCCGCTCCTACATGAGGACACTCACATCAACAACCTGCCAGCTCCTACATGAGGACCGCACTCATCCGCTCAGGCAAGGAGTGAGTCAATGACCCTGATCGGGGGGGCTGCTAATACAAAACCGGGAGTCAGTAGAGCAGTCTATGCACATTGGTCCTGATGACACATGTAGCAGTCTCCTAACCTTCTTAATTGAAAAAAATGTCTCTTACCGTAATTAGGTAGTAGACCCCGGGGGTGACACTAATGAGCATCGAAAATGGCTGGCAATCAATCACTGATCCTTGCAGGGTGGCGGAGGTTTTTTGGGGGTCACAGGGATGACTGACTGTCACAATCTCTGGCTTCCCATACCTTTGAGGTCTTCTCTTAGTCTTAGTATCATACATCCCTATAATGCCCTATGCTGCTGTAAGTACGGTCTTGTCTGTGTCCTGTCTCGGAAATACAAGCTTGCATGAGCATGCCCCTCTAACTCCGGCCTAAAGAGCACCGATCAGCCAAAAATGCAAAAACCACAACCATGCAACGTATTGCACAATCCTTGACGAGGTTCAGTGTCTGTCAATCCAAACCCTAAACAATCCGGTCACAATCCTGCCACAGTGTGATTGTTATGTAATATATGTAAAAATAAAGTTTTAATAAGTAGTCCACAAAAGTATGTCTAATAAGAAAGTTATTAACAATGTAATAAGAGTAAGATAATGTATTAAACATTAATTGGTCCCGGACACTGAAGCTCCTGTTTCTTCTTTTCCGCTCAGCTTGGCTGGATCGCTGTGAACCTTCCGGTCAGGAAAAATCGCCAAAACTTGACCTAACGGATAAACCACCAACCAACCGCGCGAGTGATTAATTTGTATTTTCCCAACTTCATTTACTACAACAAATCCACATTGTATCTCTCTAGGAACACTAGTAGTAATTCATATGACTGGCGCCCGTGTCGATTGCTACAGAGTGATACATCTCCCGACATAGAGACGCCCCGACTATTCACGACAGAGAGACAGCCCCCGACATTCACGACATAAGAGACACCCCGACTTGCACGACATAGAGACCCCCCGATGTATGCACGACAATAAGACATCCCCCGATTTATGCACGACTGCAGACAAGACCCCCGACTAATGCACGACATAGATACAAGCCCCCGACTAGCACACATAGAGACACCCACAGCCCCCGACTATGCACCACATAGAGACAACCCCCGACTATGCACCACATGGAGACAGCCCGCGACTATGCACGACATAGAGACAGCCCGCGACTATGCACAACATAGAGACAGCCCCCGACTATTCACGACATAGAGACAGCCCGCGACTATCCACGACATAGAGACAACCCCCGACTATGCACGACATAGAGACAGCCCACGACTATCCACGACATAGAGACAGCCCCCGACTATGCACGACATAGAGACAGCCCGCGACTACTCATCAACATAGAGACAGCCCGCGACTACTCATCAACATAGAGACAGCCCGCGACTATGCACAACATAGAGACAGCCCCCGAATATGCACAAGATAGAGACAGCCCCCGACTATGCACCACATAGAGACAGCCCACGACTACTCATCAACATAGAGACAGCCCCCGACATAGAGACAGCCTGAAACATAGAGACAGCCCCCGACATAGAGATAGCCCCCGACTATGCACCACATAGAGACAGCCCCCGACTATGCACCACATAGGGACAGCCCCCGACTATGCACCACATAGAGACAACCCGTGACTATGCACCACATAGAGACAGCCCACGACTACTCATCAACATAGAGACAGCCCCCGACATAGAGACAGCCTGAAACATAGAGACAGCCCCCGACATAGAGATAGCCCCCGACTATGCACCACATAGAGACAGCCCCCGACTATGCACCACATAGAGACAGCCCCCGACTATCCACCACATAGAGACAGCCCGCGACTATGCACCACATAGAGACAGCCCCAGACTATGCACGACATAGAGACAGCCCGCGACTATGCACGACATAGAGACAGCCCGCGACTATGCACCACATAGAGACAGCCCGCGACTACACATCAACATAGGGACAGCCTGAAACTATGAGACCACACAGAGACAGCCTGCAACTATCGACTGCATAGAGACAGCCTGCAACTGTGAGACTACACAGAGACAGCCTGCAACTGTGAGACTACACAGAGACAGCCTGCAACTGTGAGACTACACAGAGACAGCCTGCAACTGTGAGACTACACAGAGACAGCCTGCAACTGTGAGACTACACAGAGACAGCCTGCAACTATGATCATGTCCACAGGATGGGGCCTAACTTGCTGATCAGTGGGGGTCTCAGTGGAGCAGACGGCCGTGCTTGACTGTTCTGCTTGATTAATGTCTACGGAGCTGATGGAGATCGCTGTGCGTGGCGTTTTTGTGATCTGTGGATGGGGCTTAACGTTTGTTTAACATGGCGTTTTTTCCCCTGAGTTTTTTTTTCTGCGTTTTTCATTGCGTTTTTCAAAGCGGTTAAGTTTTTGGTCTGCGCTTTGATAGCATGCCATTACTTGCACAAACAGCAGGGGGAACAAGATGACTGCATTTTTACAAATTCCAAGCTACAGTTGCATGGAATTACCGCACATCATGAAGAACGTGAGACGCAAAGCATGTATCTGGCGCCCCCTGCTGCCTACACAGGTAACTGCATCTAGTACAGTTTGCACTACCTTTAATAAATGTGGGCCAAAAAGTCTAAAAATTTTTAAAGCAACCCCTCGCCTATGCCTGCTCTGCCAGGGGTTTATTTGCACCCAAAATTTTGCCTTTTTACCACGAGTACACAAAAATTTGTGTCTTTTTTAGACGTTCACATCTGGATGTTTAAGATAAATCAGGCACAGCAGTGTAAAACTTTGCAAAACGGGAATAAAAGTTGCATATTTTGCCACAGTTACAATAGAAAATCTCAAAAAAGAGAGAAAAAAAACATTGGGGGTCATTTATTAAGGGCCCGATTCGCGTTTTCCCGACGTGTTACCCGAATATTTCCGATTTGCGCCAATTGTACCTGAATTGCCCCGGGATTGTGGCGCACGCGATCGGATTGTGGCGCATCGGCGCCGGCATGCATGCGACGGAAATCGGGGGGCGTGGCCGAACGAAAACCTGACGTATTCGGAAAAACCGCCGCATTTAAAAACCGAAAAAGTGTCGCTCGGGAAGCCCTTACCTTCACCTGGTCCGAGGTGGTGCATTCCGGCGTGTTGAGATGATTTTCAGCGCAGCAGCGCCACCTGGTGGACGGCGGAGGAACTACCTTAATGAATCCCGGCCGGACCCGAATCCTGTGCAGAGAATGCGCTGCTGGATCACGAATGGGCCGGGTAAGTAAATGTGCCCCATTGTTTCAATAGTTCCATTTTCTGGTTATAAACAAGGACATATTTGCAGAGACTTTTCTTTCTCTTTCAGTGGCTCTGAAGTCAGACCTGCAGACGGCAACGGGGGTCAAAATTGTCCAGACGGGCGTTGGACAGGTGAGGGAGACTCGCTACTTACTTTCGGCCATTAGGACACAGCTCGGATCAGTAACTCCGGCTGCATTGTCTATTGGGGCGCGGTCACGCGGTGCGTTTTGGTTGTGTTTTCATCCCCTTTTGGAGCGCATTACAACAGCTGCGGAGAGGGGATTTGATTATTTGATAATTCATTACTTTACTGTTAACATTTGCGTTTACAAAATGCAAATAAAGTGCGACATGTGAACGCAGCCTTATAGATTGGGGCACATTTACTAAGAACAGTTCAGTGTGTACTATGTGCAGTTCTCTGTGTAGTGTGCAGGGGGCGCCAGATTCAGGATTTCTGGTGCACATTCTTCATGAATCCGCCGCCCCCTGCACTGCCCCGACAGATTTTGGAGCACACATGGGGCGTGTGACACAATTCTGTCGGACTCTGTATGATAAATCTGGTACACGGTCTGTCTGAGCACCGGAGCGCCCCCTTCAGTGCAGAAATTTGTGCCACATGATGCCTAGTGCAGCCACTCCACAAAAGGGTCGCGTGCGGCACATATGTGGTGCGGACACTTCTTAAACACAAGCAGAAAAGAACGTGCAAAGTTGCCCAAAAGTGGCCGCGCAGCCCTTAGTAAATGTGCCCCAACGTATTTCTCTTCCTGACTGCAGTGATTTTTCGCTGACCCATTCTTTTCAATGGGGTTTTTCCCACTTGGTTTTTTTTCCCACTGATCCAAAGTGAAAAAAAATAAAAATGTGAAAAAGTCCGGAAAAGCAGCAGTGAAAAATCATTCAAGTCAGGAAGAAAAAAACAATCTGTATATCAGTGATGTAAAAAAAATGTGGATTACAGGCCGTCCCCGGGTTACGTACAGGAAGGTTCCATCAACCTGTACTTAAAGGGAACCTGTCAGCAGGGACCTCATTTTCACTAAAGACAGGTTACAGGAGCCCATCACAGCTACAGTGCACAGGTGCCTTCGTGGCTTTTATAAGCATTTGCATTACCGTATAATTGCGTGTTATAACTTAGGCCCCTCCCACACTTGCGTTATTCAGGCGCGTGTTCGGCTTTTGACGCGCAGAACTTGCATTGCACTCTGACCCATTGTAATCAATGGGTTTTTTCAGACTTGCATTTAAAAAAAAAAAAAAACGCACCATACAAATCTATGGAGACGCATCAAAAACGCATCGCACTGAGACACGTGCAAGTCCACTGCGTCAATTGCTCATTCATTTCCATAGAAAATTGTCCTGAGTCCTTTCCACGCTCGTTATCTGCAAGTGAAAAACGCACTGAAATTCCATTGAAAACGCGCATGAAAAACTGAGACACTGAAGAAACTCTGACTGAAAACTGATCGCACTCTGATGCTAAATGTCAGTTTTTCACTGACCAAACCCTGATCGCTCCCTGATCAGACTCTGACGTGATCTGCAACGCAAGTGTGGAAGGGGCCTTACTCTTGCATCCTGACAGAATCCTCTGTGTAGTCCCAGGGGTTGGGCTTTGGATCCATTGGATGCATTGGATGCACTTGACTGAGCTGCAGGCTGCTTGCATCTTTGTACTCCTGTACAGCTCCTCCCTCCCCCAATGATGTCAGATCACTAGACTGTGAGCTCTGTGAAGGAGCAGAAGGGAGGAGCTGTACAGGGGCACAAAGGTGGGGGCTGAGAGCTGAGGAGCCTGCAGCACAGACAAATCACATGTTGTCTTTTGAAACGCATCCAAGCTAAAGCCCAACCCCTGGGACTACATAGAGGATTCTGTCAGGGTGCAAGGTGAATTATAACACACAATTGTATTGTAAAGCAAATGCACATAGGCAGAAAGATATGTGTACTGCACGTGTAATAAGCTTCTGTAACCTGTCTTTAGTGAAAATGAGGTCCCTGGTGACAGGTTATCTTTAAGTTGAATTTGTATGTAAGTCGGAACTGTATATTTTAAAATTGTAGCTCCAGACAAAAATTTTTTTGCCCCAGTTACAATTGTTTTTTTTATTTTTTGCTGTAATGGGACGAAGGATTATCAATAAAGCTTCATTACAGACACCTTAGGGTGATGCCACGCGCCCCGTTTTTGGACTGTTTTGGACCAAAGCTATGATTATGAGCTATGGCTGATAACATTGAATGGGGAACCTGTCAGCAGGTGTGGCCATGGAGACTGCATCCTGTATTGTCCCTGGAGAGATGTGAAATATGGATTTATATTTCGGGGTTGTAGCTTCTCCAGGTGCCCTGGGGCTGTGCCCTTACACTGCTGTGCTCTGCGCTCTCTGCAGCAAGTGGTGGGTATCGTTCCTGGAGATCTGTGTAATCATACCTTGCGTGTGTTGTTAGTAACAGCAGGACTAGTGTTTGCAACCAGTGTTAGGTATTGTCCCTGGAGAACCTTGTAATTAGACCTTTGTAAGTGTTGTTAGTAGCAGCAGGGTTGTGAAACATAGATTTATATTTGAGGATTGTAGTTTCTCCAAGTACACAGGGAGCATGTCCTCAACCTGCTGCGCTCTGTGCTCTTTGCAGCCAGCATTAAGTATTGTCCCTGCGGATCTGTGTAATCATACCTTATGTGTGTTGTTAGTAGCAGCAGGACTATGAAATATGGATTTATATTCCAGGATTGTATGTTCTCCAAGTGCACTGGGAGCATTTCCTCACACTGCTGCGCTCTTTGCAGCCAGTGTTAGGTATTGTCCCCGGAGAACCGCGTAATCAGACTTTTGTGGGTGTTGTTAGTAGAAGCGGGACTGTGAAATATGGATTTATATTTGAGGATTGTGGCTTCTCCAAGTGCACAGGGGGCATGTCCTCAGCCCACTGTGCTCTGTGCTCTTTGCAGCCAGCATTAAGTACTGTCCCTGGCTATCTGTGTAATCATACCTTTGTGTGCATTGTTAGTAGCAGCAGGACTGTGAAATTTCTCTTTTTTTCCTTTTTTTATTCCAGGATTGTAGCTGTAAGTGCATTGGGCAGGTGTGCAGTCTTAGCTGCTCCTTGAGCTGCTCCACATTCCCCCTCTGCTCTGGCACCTACAGATAATATAGCAGTCATAGATCATTACACTGTAGAGAGCGTGTGAGGACAATTTCCCCTGAAAGTTAAATGAGAACATTTTGTGGTCATACAGCCACCACTAGGGGGAGCTTGTGAGTTTATACGTTCATAGCTTTTTCTAGTTATGTTTGGGGGAAATCTCTATTGTTTAGATTCACTTTGTAAAGCTCTAAGCTTTTTTTGGGTGTCTGAAGCATTGCATTCTGGGACGCTGCTCCGATCACTGGGGGCCCAAGCGATTGCTGGGGTTGGGTTCTCTGCTCTCGGCCATGTATAACCTGTTCTGCCTCGTGTGATTGATCATTTCTCCATGTGTAATCTTAGTGTCGTGGTCTCCACAGGTCCCCGAGCCCCTTCATCAGACGTATAACCTTCGAGGGGGCTCATTGTATATACATACCCCCCTTCCCCCTCCCCCCCTCTCCCCTCCCCCTCCTCCCCTGGAGCTAATACTGAATAATAGACCTCCGGCAGCGGCAGACATTAATGTCATTACTTAGTCGCACCTGCTGAACATTACCGCTCTGTACAACCAGGACTAGTAAAGCGCACCAGCTGGAGACGGATATCAGATGTAGTGGAGCCAGGAATGTAGAGTATTGTCCTTTATATTGTCTTCTCTGAACCTCTTCCTGGGTCAGATCTGTTGTGTGTGTCTAGTGCAGCTCCCTCCCCCCTCTCACAGCATGGGGTGTAATACACAGAGGAAGAGAAGCTGCAGCTCCCTCCCCCCTCTCACGCAGGAATGTTATTACACCAGAAGGCAAGAGAAGCTGCATCTCCCTCCCCCATCTCTCACACACTGGATGTTTATACACAGAGTGAAGAAAGCGCAAGCCACTCCCCCCTCTCACAGCATGGGAATTTATACACAGCGGAAGAGAAGCATGCAGCCACACATCCCCCCTCTCACAGCAGTAACTGCTTCGACCACAGAGAGAGGAAAAGCTGCAGCTCCCTCCCCCCTCTCACACGCATGGAATGTATACACAGAGGAAGAGAACTGCACGCCAGCATCCCCCCCCCTCTCACAGAGGAATGTTTATACACAGAGGAAAGAAGCGCATCTCCCTCCCTCTCTCACACATGGTGTAATACCAGAGGAAGAAGAAGCTGCAGCTCCTCCCCCTCTCACAGCCATGGACATGTTATACCAGAGATGAAACTGCAGCTCCCCCCCCTCCCCCTCTCCACAGCATGTGTGTAATAACACAGAGAAGATAAGCTGCACTCCCTCCCCTCCCCACAGCATGTTGTGTATACACAGAGGAAGAGAAGCTGCAAGCCCATCCCCTCTCACAGCATGGAATGTTTACCACAAAGGAAGAGAAGCTGCAGCTCCCCTCCCCCCTCTCACGCATGGAATGTTATCAACAGAGGAAAGAAGCGCAGCCGCCGCATCCCCCCTCTCACAGCATGGAATGTTATACACAGAGGAAGAGAAGCTGCAGCTCCCTCCCCTCCTCACAGCCATGGAATGTTATACACAGAGTGAAGAGAAGCTGCAGCCACATCCCCCCTCTCACATCAGCATGGAATGTTATCCACAGAGGAAAGGAGAACTGCCAGCTGTCCCTCCCCCCTCTCACAGAATGGAATGTTATACACATAGGAAAGAGAAGCCTGCAGCTCCATCCCCCTCCCACACATGGGTGTATACACAGAGGAAGAGAAGCTGCAGTCCAATCCCCCCCCCCTCTCACCAGCGTGGAATGATAATACACAGAGGAAGAGAAGCTGCAGCCCATCCCCCCTCTCACGCATGGAATGTTTATCCAGAGTAAGAGAAGCCTGGCAGCTCGCCTCCACCCCCTCCTCACACAAATGTGTTATACACAATAAACAAGAGAAGCCTGCAGCTCCCTCCCCCTCCCTCCCAGCATAAATGTTGGTAATAACACAGAGGACGAGAAAGCCTGTCAGCCCACATCCTCCCCCTCTCACACACGGAATGTTATAAAACACAGAGGAAGAGAAGCTGTCACCGCATCCCCCTCTCACAGCTGGGAATGTTATACACAGAAGAAGAGAAGCTGCACATCCCCCCCGCTCCACACTGCATGGATGTATATACACAGAGGAAGAGAAGCTGCCAGCCAAAACATCCCCCCTCTCACAGCAAAATGGAATGTTATACACAAGAAAGAGAAGTCTTTGCGCCAGCCCCGCAGCCCCCTCTCACAGCATGGAAATGTTTATACACAGAGGGAAGAGAAAACTGGCAAAGCCACCATCCCTCCCTATTGCGGGCTAGGGGAGATGCGGGGAGGTTTGGCAGGGGGATTGAAACTGCAATCCGCAATCTTAACGAGTGTTTATACACAAGGAACAGAAGCTGGCAGCCACACCCCCTCATCACAGCAGAATGTTATCCACAGAAGGAGAGAAGCTTGCCAGCCACAATCCCCCTCATCACAGCATGAATGTTTCAGCACCAGAGGATAGAAGGCAGGCATCCCCACAGCAAGATACCACTGGAAGAGAAGCTGCAAGACCACTCCCCCCTCTCACAGGCAATGGAATCTTTTATACACAGAAGAAGAGATCCCTGCAGTCTCGCTTTACCCTCCGCTACTCTCACAAGCATGAGTGTTTACTACACAGAGAAGAGAAGCTGCCGTCCCTTCACACATGGATTACAATAAAGAGAAGCTCCTCTCCCCCTCTCACAGCCATGGGATATCCAGGGAATGACTCATTCCCTCTACTACAGAATTTCACAGAGAAGAGAAAAAAGTTTACAAGTAAGAGTGGAGGACCAATATAAATCTTTCCTTTTATACATATAATGATATAAAAAGAAATTAAATATAGATAAAAATGTATCGATTATCAGTGTTTTTCGTAGAGATAATGCCATACAGTGTGGTATAGGGCCCACGGTGGTGTAGGGTAGCACTCAATTATTCTAGTCATGTAATGATACTAAATGGTTATTCCCCAGACTTCGAATGATGCCAATGTTTTTGTGGCAAAATGTGATACCGTCCCTGTGAGAATTGTTGTTCCAGCCAGGCAATTGAGGTGCCGAGGACAAAGGTAGAGAGGGGTGGGGAGGGGAAGGACAACTCAAAGGCTGTAGAGTGGCAGGTGCCCTAATTGACCCTAGTAATTGATGAGGTTCCCTGTCCGACCCTTTCACCTCACCACGGCCGTCAAAACCCTAAATTGCCTGCCACCCCACCCGTCTGGGAACGCTCTGTCACCTCCAGCGGCCCTCTACCAACCCCTAATACTAGTGAAGAGATGGAGGGGGGATGGGTAAGATGTCCAAAAACACATCTCTTATGATTGCACAAGTACCCAAGTTCTAATCTAAGGGGAAGAGGTAAGCTGTAAATCCTCTATTGAAGATGTTGGGTAATTAATGGCAATAGGCAGGGTGGATACTGTGTAGCTGCAGGTGGCACGTCTGGTCGGAGAACCCAAAGGACACAAAAAAGATATGATCTGTAACAAAGTGCAATCACATGTACTAAGGTAAGATTGATCAACTCAGTGCAACATCTTTGGTTGTACTATGGATGATTGGAGACGGTGTGGTCCCGCCGTGATAATCAATCTTACTTAACCTGTTAATCGGGGCAGTGGCCCAACATTGGAAATGGTCCCCTTCCAGAGAATGGTGGAGTGGTGTTTCCACCTGTACTCCTCTGGCACAAAACGCCGGCGCTGATAGACGCAGCAATTTTTGGCGCTTTCCCTTGTCCGGCCAAGTCTCGGTCTCCACTCCAACCATTCTTCTGGACGGACCCATTTCCAATTTGCCACTGCCCCTGAACTTAATTAAGATCAATTCTTTTTTGCTGTCCCTTAGCCGAACGTATCCCTAGGCTTTTTTGAATCGAGGTTTTTCATTCTGGTCCCCTTTCCCCTGATGAGCCCAATTTGAAGAGGCGAAACCATGACCATGTAGGTCTCACGACCAGACGTGACCCTGCAGCTACCAGTATCCACCTGCCTATTTGTCCATTAATACCCACATCTTATCATATAGGATACAGCTACTCTTCCCTCTTTAGATAGATTTGGTACTTGTTAGCATCTACGAGACTGTTCTTTGACATTCTACCCTCCCCCCCCGCCCCTTCCCCTATCTCCTGTAATTGGGTTAGGAGGTCCGCTGAATGGCAGGGTTTTCAGCGGGTGCAGCTATTAGGCGGCGGCTCCGTGTTTATGTTTGAAAGGGTCCGGACCGGAAACGCCCTCATCTAATTCTAGGGTCATTAGGCACCCTGGCACTCATAAACAGCTTGGATTGTCCTTCCCCTCCTTCCCCCCCCCCCCCGCTCCCTCTACCTTGTCTCTTGCCATCCCTAGCAGCGCTGTGAACAACAATCTCCCCAGACGGTATCCATTTTTGTTGCACAACAATGTTGGCAGTCCCTAGTCGGGATAACCATTGTCGTATAACATACATACCTAGAAAATTTGGTGCTACTCTTACACCACCGTGCCTACCCACTGTTTAGTAATGCCATTATCTTCTACGACACTGATAATCGAGTACAATTTTTGATCTATACTTTTACTTATTTTATATCCATTAGTATTTAACAACTAAGTTTTATATTGGTCCTCCACCTCTTCTTGTACTTTTTGTCATACCACCAAGTTGGGGTTGGAAGGGGGTTAACAAACCCACACCCTCCTGTTTCGTTATTATTTTTTACAGAGTAAGAGAGCCTTCAAACGCCGCATCCTCCCCTTCTCCACAGGCATGGCAATGTTATACATCAGAGGAAGAGAAGCTCAAAGCTCTCCTCCTCCCCCTTCCTCACACGCTGTGGTGTTATACACAGAGTGAAAGAAGCCCTGCGCTCCCTCCCCCCCTCTCAAGCATTGGAATGTTTACACAGAAGGAAGGAAGCCTGTTCAGACGCCACATCCCCCCCTCTCACAGGCATGGGGATGTTTAATACACAAAGGAAGAGAACTGCAAGCTCTCCCTCCCCCCTCTGCACAGCATATGAATGTTTTTTTTATACACGAGAGAAGAGAACTGGCACCACATCCCCCCTCCCTCACACTCAATGGAAGTTTTTTTTATACACAAAGGGAAGGAGAGCTGCAACTCTCCCTCCCGCCCCTCTCAACAGCAATGGAATGTTATCACATAGGAAGAAACGCTGCACTCCCTCCCCCCTCTCTCTCCCAGTACAGAATTTGTTAAACACAGAGGAATGAAGAAGCTGCAAAGCAGAGCACACCCCCCTCTCACAGCATGGAATTTATAAACCAAGAAATAAAGCTGTTCAATTCCACCCACATCCCCCCCCACTCCACGACATGGAATTTTATACAACAGAGGTGAAGAGAAGCGGGCATGCTAGCTCTCCCCCCCCCTCTCCACATCATTGGAATGTTTATTTATCCACAAAGGAAGATAAGCTGCAGCTCCCTCCCCCCTCTCACCATGGAATGTTATACACACGAGGGAAGAGAAAGCCCTGCAGCCGCATCCCCCCCTCTCACAGCACGCAAATGAATGTTTATACACAAAGGAAAGAAAGCTGTCAGCTCTCAGCTCTTCCCTCCCCCGTCTCCAAGCAATGGTAAAATGTTTATACACCAAGAGAAGTAGAAGCGTCCAGGACAACTCCCTCCCCCCCTCTCACCAGCATGAATGTTTTTACACAGAGGAAGAGCAGGCTCGCAGCCAACATCCCCCCTCTCCACTGCCACTGGAATGTTTTTTTATAAAACGCAGAGGAAGAGAAGCTGCAGAGCTCCAATCCCCCCACTCAACACAATGGAATGATTTATACACAAGGGAAGAGAAGCTGCAGCTCCCTCGCCCCCCTTTCACAGATGGAATGTTATACACAAAGGAAAGAAGACCTGCAAAAACGCTCCCCACCCCCCCCTCACCTCCACAGCATGGAATGTATACCCAGAAGCAGAATCTTGGGCAAGCTCCACATCCCCCCCTCTCACAGCATGGATGTTGATACCCAAGGAAAGAGAAGTCTGCAGCTCTCCCCCCCCCTCTCAACAGCAGGAATGTTATGATCACAAGGCAAGAGAAGCCTGCACTCCCTCCCCCCTCTCACAGCATGGATGTTTTTACACAGAGGAAAGAGAGCTGCTACTCACATCCCCCCTCTCACAGAATCCATGGTAATGTTATAAACCAAAAGAGTAGCCTGCATCTCCATCCCCCGCACTCAACATCAATGGAATGTTATACCATAGGTAAGAAGCTGCAAGCTCCCTTTTCCCTCCCCCCTCTCCACACATGTGAATGTTATACACAGAATGAAAGAGAACTGCAGCTCCTCCCTCCCCCTTCTCCACAGCAATGGAAATGTTTTATACACAGAGGCAAGAGAACAGCTTTTGCTGCTCTAACTCCTCCCTCCGCCCCCCCTCTCACAGCATGGAATTGTTTTTTTATACACAGAGAGAATAGAAGCCTGCAGCCACCACATCCCCCCTCTCATCCATGAATGTTTATAGCACAGGAAGAAGAAAGCTGCAGCTCCTCTCCTCCCCTCCTCTCCACGCAATGTGGGTGTCTATACACAGAGAGAAGAGAGTCTGCATCTCCCCTCCCCCCCTCTCACAGCAATGGAAATGTTTAAAATATACCAAGGAAGAGAAGCTTCAAGCACATCCCCCGCCGCTCTCCCAGGCATGGGATGTTATTATTCTATCGCCACAGGAAGGAAGCCTGCATGCTCCCCCCCCCTCCCAGCATGGAATTTATACCAGAGAAAGAAGCCTGCAAGCTCCCTCCCCCCTCTCACACATGGGAATGTTTATAACACAGAAGGACAAAGCTGCAGCCCACATCCCCCCTCTCACAGCATGGAACATGTTATACACAGAGAAGAGACGCTGCAGCCACATACCCCCACTCACACAGCATGGAATGTAATACACAGAGGAAGAGAAGCTGCACTCCCTCCCCCCCCTCTCACAGCGGAATGTTATACACAGAGAGAAAGCTGCAGCTCCCTCCCCCCTCTCACAGCATGCGGATGTTATACACGAGGAAGAGAGCTGCAGCCACCTCCCCCTCTCACAGCATGGATGTTATCACAGAGGAAGAGAAGCTGCAGCCGCATCCCCCCTCTCACAGCATGGAATGTTATACACAGAGGAAGAGAAAGCTGCAGCCCACATCCCCCCTCTCACAGCATGGAATATTATACACAAGAAGAGAAGCTGCAGCCGCCTCCCCCCTCTCACAGCATGGAATGTTATAAACAGAGGAAGAGAACTCGTGCCACATCCCCCCACTCACAGCATGGAATGTTATACACAGAGGAGAGAAGCTGTCAGCTCCCTCCCCCTCTCACCATGGAATGTTTACACAGAGGAAATAGAAGCTGGGCAGCTCCCTCCCCCCTCTCACAGCATTGGAATGTTTATACACAAGGAAAGAAGACTCAGCACATCCCCCTCTCACAGCATGAATATTATACAACAGAGGAAGAAGCTGCAGCCCGCATCCCCCCTCTCCACAGCAAATGGAAGTTATACACAGAGGACGAGAAGCTGCAGCCACATCCCCCCTCTCAACAGCATGGAATGTTTATCCAGAGGAAGAGAAGCTGCAGCTCCCTCCCCCCCCACAGCATGGAATGTTAACACAGAGGAAGAGAAGGGCAGCCCGCTCCCCCCTCTCACAGCATGGGTTAAAACTCAGAGGAAGAGAAGCTGCGCGCCTCCCTCCTCTCACAGCATGGATGTTCACGCAGAGGAAAGAGTGCAAGCGCATCCCGCCATCCCCCCTCTCCCCTCTTCTGTTTTATGTTATATAACATGTTGGGTATACAGACTAACACTAAGTTCTGTCTTGGGATTAAAGCCAAGAGATTTTTTAGGGAGCTGATCTGCAGACACACACAGCCCACAGAATGAGGGGCGCTATGGTTTAGAGCACTCCGTTTTTCTTTTCTTTTTAAATCAGATAAACCTCTATAATCATTACTTCTTGGTGCAAGAGGAGAAATTATATTATAAAATGGAATTATTCCCTTATATATTTTACAAATGAGAGTTACCCACAGACGCCTCTAAGGGCGCTCACTGCATAAAGATATACATATCCAAATTAAGGGAACCTTTCAGCAGGTGCGACCATACAGACTGCACGCCATGTTATGTATTGTCCCTGGAGACACGTGTCCATCATACCTTTGTGTATGTTGTAAGAGTAGCGAAGGAGATACTGAATCTTATTGCATTGGTTCAACAAGGGCACCAAGGGTCAAGTCCTCACACTGCTGTGACGCTGCTCTCACTGCAATGAGATGCGAGTGAGTGATTTAGTGTTCAACCAAAATCCTCTACAATGCGATATAGGTGGGGTCTGGGATCGCTACCCTGCAGCACGCAGTGTGAGCAACAGGCCCCCAGTGCGACTAAGAGAAGCTATAACCCTGGAATATAAAGCCATATTTTACAGCACTGCTGCTTTTACTTTCAACAATTACAAACATAGAATTATACATATTTACGGGACAATACTATACCCTGGCTGCAGAGAGCAAAGAGCACAGCAGTGTGAGGACAGGTCTCCAGTGCATTTTTCCCAGTAGGATTCGTAGGGTCCATGGTGACTATAGCTGCGATGTCTCTGATATCTTGTACTATATGAAGTGATATCCAGAAAATAGAGGATAATTATCACCAGGTTGCATGGCGACATAATATGAACGTTCCATTTCCGGATTTGATTGCATAATATGTAACGGTGACGAGAGCAGCGATCACTGAGGTTTCTTACGCATCTCGTGAGGTTCTCAGACGTGACCTTGTGTCCTAGAGATATGACCTTAGGAATTAGAGTGCAGGTCTCCATGTGACAGCTCTGGATGTCAGTACTCTCATGTGAAGCTCTGATGTCAGTGTACTCATCTATGATGACATCTCCAGATGTGACTCTCTATGTTACAGCTCTGGATGTCATACTCTCTATTTGAAACGCTCGGATGTCATGACTCTCTATGTGACCGTTCTCTGGAAGAAAAAAAAAAAAAATTTCATACTCTCTATGTGACAGCTCTGGATGTCAGTGACTCTCTATGTGACAGCTCTGGATGTCAGTGACTCTCTATGTGACAGCTCTGGATGTGACAGCTCTGGATGTGACAGCTCTGGATGTCAGTGACTCTCTATGTGACAGCTCTGGATTTCAGGACTCTCTATGTGACAGCTCTGGATGTGACAGCGCTGGATGTCAGTGACTCTCTATGTGACAGCTCTGGATGTCAGTGACTCTCTATGTGACAGCTCCTGGTGATGTGACGGCTTGGATTGACAGTTCTGGATTTGACAGCTCTGGAATGTGACGGCTCTGATGTGACAGTTCTGGATTGACAGCTGTTGATGTAACGTCCTCTGATTCAGTGCTCTATCTGACAGCTGTGGTTGTCAGGTGACTCTCTATGTGACGCTCCTGGGTGTCAGTGACTCTCTATGTGACCGCTCTGGGTGTCGTGACTCCTCTATGGTGACAGCTCTGGGTTTTGACGTTCTGGATTGACATCTCTGGATTTGACGGCTCTGGATTGACTGCTCTGGAGGTGACAGCTGTGGATTGTGACGGCTCTGGATGTGACAGTTCTGGATGTGACATCTCTGGATGTGACAGCTCTGGATGTCATGACTCTACATATGTTACATCTCTGGTGTATGACTCTCTATGTGACACTCTGGGGTCAGTGACTCTCTAATTTGCAGCTCGGATTGATGGACAGCTCTGATGTGACTGCCTGGATGTGCAGCCTCTGGATGTCAGTTACTCTTAGTTACAGCTCTGGATTTGACGGCTCTGAGATGTGACGGCTCTGATGTGACAGCTCCTGGTGTGACCGGCTCTGGATGTCAGTGACTCTATGTGACAGCTCTGGATGTGACGGCTCTGGATGTCAGTGACTCTATGTGACAGCTCTGGATGTGACGGCTCTGGATGTGACAGCTCTGGATGTGACGGCTCTGGATGTGAGTTCTGGATGTGACGGCTCTGGATGTGACGGCTCTGGATGCATGACATCTTTATGTGACATCTCTGGATTCATTCGACTCCTATGTGACCGCTCTGGGTGTCAGTGACTCCTATGTTACAGTCCTGGATGTGGTACGCTCTGGATGTGACGGCTCTGGATGTGGAGGCCTGGATTGACGGCTTCCTGGAATGTGACGGCTCTGGATGTGATCCGCTCGGGATGTGACGGCTCCTGGATTGAAGGCTCTGATGTACGGCTCTGGATTCAATGACTCCTTGTGACCCTCTGGATGTCATGACTCTCTATGTGATACTCCTGGGTGTCATGACTCTCTATGTACAGCTTGGGTGTCAGTGACTCTCTATGTGACAGCTCTGGATGTCAGTGACTCTCTATGTGACAGCTCTGGATGTCAGTGACTCTCTATGTGACTGCGCTGGGTGTCAGTGACTCTCTATGTGACAGCTCTGGATGTGCGGTCTGGATGTCAGTGACTCTTTATGTGACAGCTCTGGATGTGACGGCTCTGGATGTCAGTGACTCTTTATGTGACAGCTCTGGATACAATGTATCTGTCTTGTTGCAGTCTGTGCACTTGTCCCTGTCTCATCTTATTGATTACAGGTTAATGTGGGGGAAGGGCTTTTAGTGGGGGCCGGGGGGAGGTGTCGTCCAGCTGCATGATAGGGGGTGCAGATGGGTGGTATCCGTCTGCCTTTGGGTGGGGGGAGGGAGGGCGGGCGCCTGCGTTCGGACGCACGCCTCTTTTCAGTAACATGGAGCTGTTGTCATGGCAACCTCTTTTGATGTGACAAGTGCTGTGATTGTGACGGAGAAGCTGATGTTGTAGGGAGCTCACGGGGGCAGGAGAGGGGACAAGAGACCCCATCCCACACCCCGCACCCTGCCTGCCGCTCCCATCCATCTCCTCCATCTCTGCTCCCGGCCCTCCCGCTGCCCCCCGCTATCACCCATCCGCCCTCACCAGCACCCCCTCTCATCCCTGCACACACGTCCTCTCCTGGACACCTCTGACTTTTCTGAGACCCCCTTATCCCCTTTTTGCCCCCCACGTCACCCCCTTATTCCTCCTGTCCCCCTCTGTGTCCCTCCTTGTGGGACCGAGCTGTGTGTGTGACATGGATGAGGTGGGGGGCCATAAGACCCCAGTATTGACCCGGCCCCCTCCCCTCGGAGTGAGGAGGCGCTCAGGTTGACCTGTCCTCAGCTGCCATTAGGTAAGTCCCATGGGAGCAGCTCCTCTCCACTTGTGTCGGTGCAGGAGGGAGTCGCCTCAAAATGGAGAGGAGCTTTTTTGTGTTTGTAATTAGATTTTTTTTGTGGTTTTGTATTTCTAGTATTTTCTATTTTCTGCCGTTCTGGTTTTCTTTCTATCCGCACAATATTCGTCATCGCTGGCGAGGAAAGCGCCGTAACCCGGGCACATCCGGCCTGACATAAGGGTTAAAGCTTCGGAGGAGACATTAGGATCTGTCTCCACAGTGACCTTGAAAAGACTGGTTCACCTCTACAAGTTGTCAGCTCTGGATTGTAAGCTCTGTGGGCACGGCAGAGGGTGGGAGCGGAGGAGATGTCAGTGTTATCGGATGGGTCTCATATCTTTGTGCCTGTAGAGTGTATCATATGTACATTATGGATCCAATGGGTCATCAGGGTCACTATCGGTTCTGTATAGAATTCAGAATTTTATCCGGATGCTTTTGGATTATTTTTGGGTGAGTTATTATGACATTACTTATTATCATCAATTCCAGAAGCAAAAACACAGTATCAGGGGCTTTCAATTAGAATTGATATTCGGCCATTTATACTTATCATTGTTTTTGAATATTTTTGTGCTGCCTTGTCTATAAGTTCCTCTAGATCGGATCTTCGTGTTAGGTTCTTTAGGTTCTTTTGGATCATGGACATCAGTGGGATATGGGAACGGACCCAAACCGCAATGTTCAGGATTGGGCCAAACAGTCCAGGGCAGCCAGAGGTCTGGGTTAAGTTTCAGGTAAACTTTTTTTCAAGGCTCGGCTGAACCCCATTGGGTCTGCTCATCCCTAGTCTTTGAGCCGTTCTATTCTGGACCATATAACCGGGTCATGAAGTGGTTGTACAAAGTGGACAACCCCTTTAAATAGATATTGTAGATTTCTACTTTAGAGTTCCAGTATGGGCAGCACAATGGCTCAGTGGTTAGCACTATAGCCTTGAAGCACTGGGGTCCTAGGTTCAAGTCCTAGTTCAAGTCCTAGTCCTAGGTCCTAGGTTCAAGTCCCACCTAGGACAACATCTGCAAAGAGTTTGTTTGTTCTCTCTGTGTTTGCTTGGGTTTCCTCCGGTTTCCTCCCACACTCCAAAACATACTGGTAGGTTGATTAGATTATGAGCCCCATAATCAGGGACTGATATGGCAATCTCTGTGCAGCGCTGCGGAATCTGTGTGCGCTATATACATAAAGAAGAAGAATAGTTTGAGTTACAAGGACCAAACATAACTAACCCCCATCTTCCCCCAAAAAACTTGGACTTGCAGACACCACTCACCCTTAGGGGGTCACTTGTGTTACCTTGTTGCTCTAGAAGTTTCCAATATCTAATCCTTGAGCCTCCAGTGGTTGGCAGACTACAGCTCCCAGCATTGCATCACTGTCACAGCCGAATAAAGAGGCAGGTCCAACCCATAATCCTACAATGTTGTGGGGATCGACGTCCCATCACATGGTCCTGTTTCCCATATTTGTCATATTTTTCTAGGAAGACCCTTGGCCACCCTTGAACTTGTCCAGCGTCTCAAACATCTTGTGGTAGAATTCTGGGAGTTGTAGTTTCCCAACATTTCGGGTGCGAAATGTGCACAGTGATATCTTCTCACCTGCTGAACGTGTGAACACAGCCATAGGGAACAGCAGGTGTCCAGACCACTGGCTGGAGGACGTCCTCTGGTTTCCTCAGGTGATGCACGTCCCCTGATGTCCTCGTCCCCTGAGGTCTTGTACCATAGACTGACACCAGCCGTTGAATTAAGTTAAATTGGATTAAAATTTAGGAAATTGCTTGTAATACAAGATTTTGGCAATGACTTGTAGTGACTACTGTATTAGGATTTGTGGAAATCTGATTACTAAGACCGGCTGAGACGTGACAGGAAGTGGAGGTCACATGGTGGTTATCACACAATGGGGCTCATTTACTAAGGGTTTTGCGCTGCATTTCTGATGGACCTTGCGCGTTCTTTCAGGTGTAAACTGCTTACACAGGTATCTGAGAAGTGTCCGCGCCGCTATAATGTCACACGCGACCCTTTTGTGGTGCAGCCTCGATATAAAGCAAATTAGGGGGCGTTCAGTCGGACCAAGCTCCGTATTTAACATGCAAATTGTGCCGCGCGCCCTGTGTTAAAGGTGCACCAAAGAAAAGTTGGTGAACTCTGTCGGGTGAGTGAAGGGAAGCGACACATTCATGATCCCTGGAGGTTTCACAATGTGCTTGTTGCAGGATTGTTCTTTCTTATGGCTTTAGTAATCAGATTTTCAGAGGTGAATCCTCCTATAGAACATTCACAGGGACGTTCCATGAATCTGATGTCACCATAATACAGAGATCATCACTGACTCATGTTACCCCCTGTATATAGCGGATCGCTGAGAGTAATTCATGTTCTTCTTCATACACAGAGGAGCAACGCCACCTCCACCGCTCTCCCACACGCCTCTCACTTTGGGGACACTTTCCGGTTTGTTCTCCTCATCTTTATCGCTCTGGCCTGTATAGCGGGAATCGTCATCGCCTCCGCCGTCATCTTCTGTCTCAGGCAACATGCAAAGCAGCGGGAAAAGGAGCGACTTGCAGGGCTTGGACCTGAAGGAGCCGGGGACTCTACCTATGAGTATCAGGTAACATAATGTTTTTGTCTACAAGGGGCAGTATTATAGTAGTTATATTCCTGTACATAGGGGGCAGTATTATAGTAGTTATATTCTTGTACATAGGAGGCAGTATTATAGCATTTATATTCCTGTACATAGGAGGCAGTATTATAGTAGTTATATTCTTGTACATAGGGGCAGTATTATAGCATTTATATTCCTGTACATAGGAGGCAGTATTAGAGTAGTTATATTCTTGTACATAGGGGGCAGTATGCACTTGTCCCTGTCTCATCTTATTGATTACAGGTTAATGTGGGGGGAAGGGCTTTTAGTGGGGGCCGGGGGGAGGTGTCGTCCAGCTGCATGATAGGGGGTGCAGATGGGTGGTATCCGGCTGCCTTTGGGTGGGGGGAAGGAGGGCGGGCGCCTGCGTTCGGACGCACGCCTCTTTTCAGTAACATGGAGCTGTTGTCATGGCAACCTCTTTTGATGTGACAAGTGCTGTGATTGTGACGGAGAAGCTGATGTTGTAGGGAGCTCACGGGGGCAGGAGAGGGGACAAGAGACCCCATCCCACACCCCGCACCCTGCCTGCCGCTCCCATCCATCTCCTCCATCTCTGCTCCCGGCCCTCCCGCTGCCCCCCGCTATCACCCATCCGCCAGCACCCCCTCTCATCCCTGCACACACGTCCTCTCCTGGACACCTCTGACTTTTCTGAGACCCCCTTATCCTCTTTTTGCCCCCCACGTCACCCCCTTATTCCTCCTGTCCCCCTCTGTGTCCCTCCTTGTGGGACCGAGCTGTGTGTGTGACATGGATGAGGTGGGGGGCCATAAGACCCCAGTATTGCCCCGGCCCCCTCCCCTCGGAGTGAGGAGGCGCTCAGGTTGACCTGTCCTCAGCTGCCATTAGGTAAGTCCCATGGGGGCAGCTCCTCTCCACTTGTGTCGGTGCAGGAGGGAGTCGCCTCAAAATGGAGAGGAGCTTTTTTGTGTTTGTAATTAGCTTTTTTTTGTAGGTTTTGTATTTCTAGTATTTTCTATTTTCTGTTGTTCTGGTTTTCTTTCTATTCGCACAATATTCGTCATCGCTGGCGAGGAAAGCGCCGTAACCCGTACACAACCGGCCTGACATAAGGGTTAAAGCTTCGGAGGAGACATTAGGATCTGTCTCCACAGTGACCTTGAAAAGACTGGTTCACCTCTACAAGTTGTCAGCTCTGGATTGTGAGCTCTGTGGGCAAGGCAGAGAGTGGGAGCGGAGGAGATGTCAGTGTTATCGGATGGGTCTCATATCTTTGTGCCTGTAGAGTGTGACTATTTCTATATTATTATCATATGTACATTATGGATCCAATGGGTCATCAGGGTCACTATCGGTTCTGTATAGAATTCAGAATTTTATCCGGATGCTTTTGGATTATTTTTGGGTGAGTTATTATGACATTACTTATTATGATCAATTCCAGAAGCAAAAAAACTGTATCAGGGGCTTTCAATTAGAATTGATATTCGGCCATTTATACTTATCATTGTTTTTGAATATTTTTGTGCTGCCTTGTCTATAAGTTCCTCTAGATCGGATCTTCGTGTTAGATTCTTTAGGTTCTTTAGTATCATGGACATCAGTGGGATATGGGAACGGACCCAAACAGTCCAGGGCAGCCAGAAGTCTGGGTTAAGTTTCGGGTACCCGAACCAAACTTTTTTTCAAGGCTCGGCTGAACCCCATTGGGTCTGCTCATCCCTAGTCTTTGAGCCTCTCTATTCTGGACCATATAACCGGGTCATGAAGTGGTTGTACAAAGTGGACAACCCCTTTAAATAGATATTATAGATTTCTACTTTAGAGTTCCAGTACGGGCAGCACAATGGCTCAGTGGTTAGCACTATAGCCTTGAAGCACTGGGGTCCTAGGTTCAAGTCCCACCTAGGACAACATCTGCAAAGAGTTTGTTTGTTCTCTCTGTGTTTGCTTGAGTTTTCTCTGGTTTCCTCCCACACTCCAAAACATACTGGTAGGTGATTATATTGTGAGCCCCATAATCAGGGACTGATATGGCAAACTCTATGCAGCGCTGCGGAATCTGTCTGCGCTATATACATAAAGAAAGAAGAATAGTTACAAGGACCAAACATAACTAACCCCCATCTTCCCCCAAAAAACTTGGACTTGCAGACACCACTCACCCTTAGGGGGTCACCTGTGTTACCTTGTTGCTCTAGAAGTTTCCAATATCTAATCCTTGACCCTCCAGTGGTTGGCAGACTACAGCTCCCAGCATAGCATCACTGTAGATACAGCCGAATAAAGAGGCAGGTCCAACCCATAATCCTACAATGTTGTGGGGATCGACGTCCCATCACATGGTCCTGTTTCCCATATTTGTCATATTTTTCTAGGAAGACCCTTGGCCACCCTTGAACTTGTCCAGCGTCTCAAACATCTTGTGGTAGAATTCTGGGAGTTGTAGTTTCCAAACATTTCGGGTGCGAAATGTGCACAGTGATATCTTCTCACCTGCTGAACATGTGAACACAGCCGTAGGGAACAGCAGGTGTCCAGACCATTGGCTGGAGGACGTCCTCTGGTTTCCTCAGGTGATGCATAGGACACGTCCTCGTCCCCTGAGGTCTTGTACCATAGACTGACACGAGCCGTTGAATTAAGTTAAATTGGATTAATATTTAGGAAATTGCTTGTAATACAAGATTTTGGCAACGACTTGTAGTGACTACTGTATTAGGATTTGTGGAAATCTGATTACTAAGACCGGCTGAGACGTGACAGGAAGTGGAGGTCACATGGTGGTTATCACACAATGGGGCTCATTTACTAAGGGTTTTGCGCTGCATTTCTGATGGACCTTGCACGTTCTTTCAGGTGTAAACTGCTTACACGGGTATCCGAGAAGTGTCCGCGCCGCTATAGCGTCACACGCGACCCTTTTGTGGTGCAGCCTCGATATAAAGCAAATTAGGGGGCGTTCAGTCGGACCAAGCTCCGTATTTAACATGCAAATTGTGCCGCACGCCCTGTGTTAAAGGTGCACCACAAAAAAGTTGGTGAACTCTGTGGGGCGAGTGCAGGGAAGCGACACATTCATGATTCCTGGAGGTTTCACAATGTGCTTGTTGCAGGATTGTTCTTTCTTATGGCTGTAGTAATCAGATTTTCAGAGAGGTGAATCCTCCTATAGAACATTCACAGGGACGTTCCATGAATCTGATGTCACCATAATACAGAGATCACCACTGACTCATGTTACCCCCAGTATATAGCGGATCGCTGAGAGTAATTCATGTTCTTCATACACAGAGGAGTAACGCCACCTCCACCGCTCTACCACACGCCTCTCACTTTGGGGACACTTTCCGGTTTGTTCTCCTCATCTTTATCGCTCTGGCCTGTATAGCGGGAATCGTCATCGCCTCCGCCGTCATCTTCTGTCTCAGGCAACATGCAAAGCAGCGGGAAAAGGAGCGACTTGCCGGGCTTGGACCTGAAGGAGCCGGGGACTCTACCTATGAGTATCAGGTAACATAATGTTTTTGTCTACAAGGGGCAGTATTATAGTAGTTATATTCTTGTACATAGGGGGCAGTATTATAGTAGTTATATTCCTGTACATAGGGAGCAGTATTATAGTAGTTATATTCCTGTACATAGGGGGCAGTATTATAGTAGTTATATTCCTGTACATAGGGGGCAGTATTATAGTAGTTATATTCTTGTACATAGGGGGAAGTATTATAGTAGTTATATTCCTGTACATAGGGGGCAGTATTATAGTAGTTATATTCTTGTATATAGGGGGCAGTATTATAGTAGTTATATTCCTGTACATAGGGGGCAGTATTATAGTAGTTATATTCTTGTACATAGGGGGCAGTATTATAGTAGTTATATTCCTGTACATAGGGGGCAGTATTATAGTAGTTATATTCTTGTACATAGGAGGCAGTATTATAGCAGTTATATTCTTGTACATAGGGGGCAGAATTATAGTAGTTATATTCTACAGACCCTACAGCACTGCTCTGCTACACCCTGTACTGACTCCACAGTACTGCTCTGCTACACCCTGTACAGACCCTACAGCACCGCTCTGCTACACCCTGTACAGACCCTACAGCACCGCTCTGCTACACCCTGCACTGACACTACAGCACCGCTCTGCTACACCCTGTACAGACACTACAGCACTGCTCTGCTACACCCTGTACAGACCCTACAGCACTGCTCTGCTACACCCTGTACAGACCCTACAGCACCGCTCTGCTACAGCCTGTACAGAGCCTACAGCACCGCTCTGCTGCACCCTGTACAGATACTACAGCACCGCTCTGCTACACCCTGCACTGACACTACAGCACCGCTCTGCTACACCCTGCACTGACACTACAGCACCGCTCTGCTACACCCTGTACAGGCACTACAGCACTGCTCTGCTACACCCTGTACAGGCACTACAGCACTGCTCTGCTACACCCTGTAGATTACAAGTATAATAAGTATTGATGAAGAACTTTATAGTTTAATTCATATTTTTTTCTTGTAGTGACGGAGCTGGGAGGGCAGGGACCTACATCCTCATAGACATGGTTCTGAATCGCATGGCTAAAGGTGAGACAACATCAAATACATGAGCCTTTCACTAGAAAACACACAGTACTTCCTGCTCACTTTACCCACAGCGCCCCTAAGGGTGGATCAGTGTATTACAGCACATCCTCCAGCATTCAGCTTGTGTTGTGTATTTATCTTGCAGGAGTTAAGGAGATCGATATCGCTGCCTCACTAGAACATGTCCGGGACCAGAGGCCAGGGATGGTGCGAACTAAGGTATAGCATGATATCCTCAGCCAATCAGATGTGAGCGGTGCTGAGCAGCCGCCCAAAAGTCTCCGAGAGGGGTCTGTAAGGAGGCATCTACATAGACCTACACAGGACCGGGTGCACATCATGTCACGGCTGATTGTGATAGCTGCACATTATTTATCGTGTAGCCGGTCATTTCTCATAATTCTCTTATATAGGTCTGTGGGAGGGGCTACCGAATCCCTGTGTCATGCTCCGCCTCCTCAAACCCTGCACTACATATAGCACATAGATTCATTGGTCTGATTTCTTCCACCACTATCTTTATTCATGCAGTTTTGCTACACTGTAAAACCATGAGCCTTCTGATCAGTAAATCAGCCTCGATGTACCTAGAGTGCTCCTTGTCCAAGTGCTCTGGGAGGGGTCTCCTCACACTGCTGTGCTCCTAGCTCACTGCAATGAAATCCTCCACAGACTCTCCACTCGGTGTAAAGGTTATAAGAGGCTTATGGTTGGATACTACATTGTTTTCTCAGAAGGGAGATGCTGTGGAGCTTGGTATTGCAAGGAGTACAGAGAACAGCAGTGTGGGGACTTCAGTGCACCTGGAGAAACTCCAATCGTGGAATATAAATCCGTATTTCACTGTTCTGCTGCTACTAACAACATGCACAATGGTGTGATGACACATCTCTCCAAGGATAATACCTAACCCTTGCTACAGAGAGCTATGAGCACAGCAGTGTGAGGACACGCCCCCAGTGCACTTGGAGAAGCTATAATCCTGGAGTATACATCCATATATCACAGTCCTGCTGCTACTAAGAACATAAACAAATGTGTGAGTACACATCTCTCCAGGGACAATACATAGCACTGGCTGTAGTCTACATGGTGACACCTGCTGACAGTTTCCCTTCAGTGTAGATGGTCTTGCTGACAGTTTCCCTTCAGTGTAGATGGTCTTGCTGACAGTTTTCCTTTGCTTCTAGGATCAGTTTGAGTTTGCGCTGACAGCCGTGGCCGAGGAAGTGAATGCGATTCTTAAGGCTCTGCCCCAGTGAGACGCCCAAGGTTCCCTCTCGGTGTTATGACCCGGACCCGCCTTACGGAGATGGCAGCTTGATCCGCACTCAACTACCCATTCGGTGTTCTCTCTGCTCATCATGCCCGGGGCCACGGCTGCCCTTCCACGCCCCTCCAGCCTATCCAAGCTTTTGCCTAATCTGCTACCTCGTCCCCCTGCTGCACCCCTGAGCTGCTAGTACCTCATTACTGTGTAGTCCAGTCTCTTCATGTCTCCCAGCAGCAAATTGGTTCTTAGTCTCCAGCGCCCCCTGGGGGCAAATCCTTGAATGACTCTTATAGCCAGCACCTACCTGTCTATTACAGTGACCTGAGCACGGCCAATCCCTGGGAGTTATACTACTCCACCCATCATCTTATATTATACAACATCCCTTTAAGGTCACATACTGACATCTAATTGGATTAGTGGAGTCATGTGACCTATACTATATTATATTATATTATAGCGCCCGGGCTCCCGTACTCTGATAATGACAAATCAAAAGCTGAAACATTGGGTGCTGAAAAGTTCTTAATATACAGTTTGATTCAATGGTTCCACCTCTGTTTGCCGTCTGTGAATGGAAACATTAATAGCATAGAAAGACTGAAATCCTGGACAGGACATATATTTCTCACAGCTGAGGGTTTGTCACAGTTGTATCCAGTTTAGACAGTCTTCTGTGACACAAAGGTCCTACAATTATACACTGTAACAAACTATCAGCCTGGAGTTTCATACATGAAGTTCACAGTCTGAGGTTGAAGACAAGTAAAGACTTAGAACTGAAAGTTTGTTACCTGTGTATCCAGTGTAGACAATCCTCTGGACTTTACTGATACACTGTAACAAACTATCCAGATGGAAGATTGATGTGATGTATTTCTGCCTTTGTCTGGTCCATAAATTAAGCTCCATTCTTAATAAACTTCTCACAGCTGAGGGTTTGTCACTGTTGTATCCAGTCCAGACAATCCTCTGTGAGCTGTAAACATCAGCAGCACAAATCTCTCCCCTGTTCTAATTTTGTTACAATGTATCAGTGCAGATTAGATGGGACTATAGTTTCAGAGCTGTATGTCAGAGAATGTTGTTTACAACCAATCCAAGGCTGAAAACCTGTACACACTTACTCACAGCTGAGAGTTTGTTACAGTTGTATCCAGTTTCGGAGGATTGTCTAGGCTGACACAACTGTGAAAATACGTAGGACCACATGATCAATATCCTGCAACAAGAATCTCTAGAATTATAACAGAGAAAGCATTGTAATTTCCTATACATGTTTCTATTCACTGACAGCAAGCAAGGGCTTTCCATTGAAACATAAAGGGATTGAAGACGGGAACCCAAATTGTTGGCTGCGGGTAGGTGCGGGTGTCCAGCCCATGTGACGCCCGATCCTCCCGATTCTCCGTTCTGTTCTCTGTATCTGAATATGCTGCATTCTCCGCTGGGGATTGGCATGGGGGTGGCACGTTAGAGACGAGGTAGCCCCCGCTCACCGCCCGGCCCGCTCACCTCTCTCATCTTGTTTTCTATCTCATATAATACATCATAAATCATCGCCCAAAAAAAATTATAAAAAAAAAACAGAAAAGAATCATTTCTAGAGAAATATAATAGACTTTAATTTTGTATATTGATGTGAATAAAGTAATTGTGTTTTGTTTGTGCAAATGCAACTGTTGTCGCGGGTCTTTAATTCTTTAAAAGGGTCCAAGGGCGGCATAAAGGATGGCACCAGCCCTGCAGAGAGACCAGCATATACCTGGGCATATACATTATGTGATTTTTTTGCATTGGGTGCAGGGATGACATCAACACAATCCCAGTGACATCACTTCTTAGTGGCAAACCTACCATGGAATCCTCTCCTGCTTGCTAGAATATTATCAGCAGACCTATCTGCGGCCACCACCAGGGGGAGCACTGCATACAGATTTATATTCCATTTAGCTTAAAGGGAACCAGTCATTTAACCATGAAAACTGCTATTATACATCAGTACAACTATCCCTATATTGTTCCTCCCCATGCACATTGCTCCACAGTCTGTCCTTAAGTTGACTCACCATCTATAAGGGACTTAATCTCTTTTTAGCGAATCAGCGTGATTCAGCTCAGAGAAAAGCCGACGATCTGGCTCATTTGCATAGGAGGTGAGTCATTTTTACGAATGGACTGTGGAGGAACAATATAGGGATAGTTGTTCTGTTTTTTAATAGCAGTTTTCAAAGATATGTTTATTAAGTGTGGGTTAGTTTGACAGATTCCCATAAAACTAGCTGTATACATCTCAGTGCAGTGAGCGCCCTCTGCTGGTGGCTGCAGGAAACCAGAATACATAATCACCTCAATAAAATTTTTAAAGGGGTTTTCCCAGTATAGATTTTGGTTGATGCAACCCCTAGAACCGCCAGCAATCAGCAGAACGGGTGGATACAACCCGCCCTGAGCTCCTTCCAGATGGGACCTGTCCATGGCTTGTGTGTGGTGTAACAGACTTGAGTGGCAGGTGTGGCTCTGTGTTTCACAATGTGCTGCCATTCTTCTTTCCACTTTAATAAATGGTAATAAGTCAAAGACACAGAATTCGATGGATTGTTCTGTAGACAATGGGGCCCATCCTGAGCTTTGCTATAGGAACCAATGAGTTCTGCACAACTTAATATACGGACGACAAAACCATCTTTGATTTGTATTAAGTGGCGCTTCATCAAACCTCCTCCAGAGGGCGGCGCTGAGCAGCTTTCCATGGATTTAGTGAATATTGCAGAATCCGGTGACCATCAGGGATTTTGTATAGTGGTAGAAGAGGGGAGTAAGGGGCCCCCCACCTACCAGGTGTCATTTATCATACTGTTACCCCCCTCTTGCTCCTGTACTTACCTCTGCACCCCTCTAGCCACCCCTTCCCCCCAATGTTCTCCATACACATCCAGTGCAGTATAAGATCACAGCCAGGACTGTAGTAAAAGTCATCAGGTTTATTTCAGATGCTTCATGTTCATTACAGTCACACACCACAGACTCCGCCCTCCATCTTTAACCCTTAATACCCCAGCTCATGAATTCAGTCCATTGTCCATGATTAAAATACTTCTACATTAAAGAGGCGCGGCGCCATCTTGTCCGATATATTAATAAGTATTACGCACGCAGTCACACTTCTTATCCACGCACTCCCCAATACGTCCCCCGGGTCCAGCCCCTTTAGATCCACAAGCGCCATCTCCCTCCGCCGGTTACAAAAAAAAAAAACCTAATAAAAACGTAAGAGAGTCTCATTCCAGTGTAGTGCAGATTATAGGAAGGTGGGGGGAGGGGTCTCCTGTCAGGATGGTAGAGCCCATGTGCCAAACCTGTGCCGTGTGTCGGGAGGAAAGCCTTGTCTGTGCTCCCCTCGCACCCCCCCAGCCAGCGATGGCCTCCATTCTCAGAATACACCTAGTGAGAAAAGCAAGACATTCAGTAGGCAGTTCACAGGCCTCATGGCGTCATATATCAGTAGTCAGAGGGGAGGGGGGCTTCTACCGAAAATACTGAGTGGTCCCAGGTCATAACAAGACGATCTGCAGGCGGAGAAGCAAATATCTAGCACCCCTGGTACAAGCTGTAGGGAAGCCGGGCAGTGGCCTCAGATTATACAGCCCGGCCGGGCAGCGGCCTCAGATTATACAGCCCGGCCGGGCAGCGGCCTCAGATTATACAGCCGCGGGCCGGGGGCAGGGCGAGTGCATCTAGTACTAGGTGTGGGAAGCCGGCAGCGGCCTCAGATTATACAGCCCGCGCGCAGGCGAGTGCATCTAGTTACTAGGTGTAGGAAGCCGGGGCAGCGGCCTCAGATTATACAGCCCGTCCGCGGGCGAGTTGCATATAGTATAGG
>WNYA01001104.1:50220-90450 GCA_019512145.1 Engystomops pustulosus
ACCAACCCCCGCTCGGGCTGTATAATCGAGGCGCTGCCCGCTATCCCTACACCCTGTACTAGATGCACTGCCTCGCTCGGCCGGTGTATAATCTGAGGCCCTGGCCCGCTCCCTACACCTAGTACTAGATGCACTCGCCCGCGGCCGGGCTGTATAATCTGAGGCCGCTGCCCGGCTTCCCTATCCCTACCCTAGTACTAGATGCACACTCCGCCCGGCCGGGAGCTGTAATAATCTGAGGCGCTGCCCGCTTCCCTAAACCCTAGTACTAGATGCACACGCCCGCTCCGGGCTGTATAATCTAGGCCGCTGCCTGCTTCCCTACACCTAGTATCTACGATGCACTCGCCCGCTGGCCGGGCTGTATAATCTGAGGCCGCTGCCCGGCTTCCCTACACTAGTACTAATCAACTCGCCCGCGGCCGGGCTGTATAATCTGAGGCCGCTGCCCGGCTTCCCTACACCCTAGTACTATTGCAACCGCCCGCGCCGGGCTGTATAATCTGAGGCCGCTGCCCGGCTTCCTACACCTAGTACTAGATGCACTCGCCGCTGCGCGGGCTGTATAATCTGGAGGCCGCTGCCGGCTTCCCCACACCTAGTACTAGATGCACTCGCCCGCCGGCCCGGGCTGTATATCTGAGGCCGCTGCCCCGGCTTAGAAGCAGTGCATCTAGTACTAGGTGTAGGGAAGCCGGGCAGCGGCCTCAGATTATACAGCCCGGCCGCGGGCGTGTGCATCTAGTACTAGGTGTAGGGAAGCCGGGCAGCGGCCTCAGATTATACAGCACGGCTGCGGGCGAGTGCATCTAGTACTAGGTGTAGGGAAGCCGGGCAGCGGCCTCAGATTATACAGCCCGGCCGCGGGCGAGTGCATCTAGTACTAGGGGTGAATGGAGGAGCCCGATACACTTTGGGCAAACGCATCGGGATCTTGATTCAGAATTATTCATCTGGGATGCGCGTTGTTAGATGCTTTTCTGAATCCTTTAAACTTGTATGAAATGTGTTATTATTAGTAAAGATTTTTTTAAGTTTTATTATTTTTTCTTTTTTTCACACCCAGTCGACAAACGTAAACTCAATGATCGTTATGGAAGAGCCGGATTCTTCTGGACCTGGTACCTGAATCTCTAACCTGTTCTTATATTGGTCATGTTTGAGTCCTACCTACTGCCTGTCATGTATTATTATGCTGGGCACAGCACGTAACTACTACTTTCCTATCCTGTTATATAGGGTACTTTTTCTATTCACTTTTGGTTTTTCTAGGACAGTACTTACACACTCCTATCCTGTATTATGATGCACAGCACAGTATCTACTCCTAGCCTGCATATTGTGGGTCATCATGCACAGTACTACTCCTCCTATCCGTATATTAGTGGGCATTACAGTACTGACTACTTCCTATCTCTGTATATATATATGGTGCACAGCACAGTACTACTAGCTCCCTATGCCTGTAATTAGATGGGCACGCACAGTACTTCACTACCTATCCTGTTTATATGTGACAATACAGCCACAGTACTTTACTACTCTATCCTGCATAACAGCACAGTACTACTACTTACTCCTATCCTGTTATATATGGGCACAGCACTACTATATCTCTACTCCTATCCTGTATATTGGGCACATCACTAGTAACTACTACTCCTATCCTGTATATATGGGGTGCACAGCACAGTACTACTACTCTATTCCTGTATATATTGTAGCACAGCACAGGACTTACTACTCCTTATCCTGTACTATTGGGGTCACAGCATCAGGACTTCTACTCCTATCTTCTGTATACTATGGGCACAGCACAGGACACTATCCTACCTGTATATGATTGGGCTACTAGACTACTACTTTCCTATCCTTTATATATGTCACGCTGATGGCGAACCTTTTTAGAGGCCTGATTTGCCAAACTACAACTCACACTAGACCCACTTTTTTATTCGCCAAGTGCCAAAATAAAATTAATTATTGGTGTTTTATAATCTCCTTGCTTTTGTCCCCATTTCATTCTTCATTTATAATCAGCACGACCACTCTGAGGACAACCAATAAGCAGAATATAAGACTTTGGATATCATTGTTGTTTTCCCTCAAGGTCCCATAAACAGAAGAAATTGTCAGGTCTATGAGGAGGAGTTCTACATTACAACAATTAGAATCCATATCTTCTCCTCTACCTTCCCCCTTCCTCTAAGCGTTAGGTCCCATTTAGCACTGTCACTTTATTAGATATCCTCTGTGCACTGCCAGTTCCGGGCTGTTGCTGGGAATCTGTCATTAGAAGATACCTGGAGTCCTCTCTGGTGATGGTCCTGGGTGTCCCTACGAGATAAGGGCTTCTGAGTGCACCTCTGGCACCCCGGCCCTATTGTTTCTCCATCATCTGATATATGGCACAGCACAGTACTAACTACTCCTTTCCTGTATATATGGGCACCGCACAGTACTATTCTACTCGCTTTACCGTATATATGGGAATGATGTCATCAGTACTACTACTCCTTATCCGTATATATGGGGCAGTGTACTCCAGTACTCACTGACTCCTATCCTGTATAAGTGGTCACAGCACAGGACTACTACTCCTATCTCTTATATGGGCACAGCACAGACTACTTACTCCCTATTCCTGTATATTTGGGCCAGCACAGGACGTACTACTTCCTATCTGTATATATGGGTCAGCAGCACAGACTACTTATCTCCTATCCTGTATAGTTCGTGGCACGGGACTACTGCGTACTGCTTCCTATCCTTGTTATATATGGTGCACAGCAACAGTACTCCTACTCCCTATCCTGTATATAGGGGCACTGCACGAGGACTTTACTACTCCTATCCTGTATATATGCATGTGTCCGTGCACTAGGTGCACAGGACTGACTTACTTTCCTACCTTTATATATGGTCACAGCAATCGTGACTACTTTTTTACTCACTATCTGTATATATGGCCAGTACTACTAACTCCTATCCTGTCTATATGGGCACTGCACCGTTACTACTACTCTCACTTCTCCGTATCCTGTATATATTGCAGACCATAAGCACAGTTACTACACTCCTATCCTGTATATGAGTTTTTTCAGACTTCTTTGGGGGCACTTAGTGCACATGTACTACTACTCCTATCGCTGTATATATGGGCAGTGTACAGGTACTTACTACTCCTATCCTGTATATAGGGGTGGCACAGCACAGTGACTACTACTTCTATGCCTGTATATGTGTGGCACAGCCCAGGACTTACTACCTCCTATCTGTAGATATGGCACAGACTGAACTACTCGCTAGTCCTTTATATGGGGCACAGCCTCAGTACTACTACTCCTGTTCCTGTATATAGGGGGCACAGCACAGTACTACTACTACTCCGATCCTGTGATGATATGGGGCAGTGGTCCGAGTTAACTACTACTCCGTATCCTGTATTTGGGCAGTGTACAGTACTACTACTCCTATCGGCCCTATTTTATGGGCCTAGCACAGTACTTACTACTCCTATCCTGTATATATTGGGCACAGTCTACAGGCTACTACTGCCTATCTCTGTATATCTGGGCACGAGCACATGTGACACTATCTCCATCTCTCTGTTAATATGGGCCCATGCAACGGGTAACGACTACGTCTGTTCTCTGTATTATAGTGGGCTACAGGAACTACTGCTCCTATCCTGTATTATTGCACTCGCACCTTGACTAACTTACTCCTACCTTGTATATATTTGGTGCACCGTCACAGGACTATACTACTCCTATCCTTGTATATATTGGCTCACGCGATCAAGGACTGCTAACTACACTCCTATCACTGTATATATGTGGCTCTAGTCATCCGGACGTACTACTCCTGATCCTTGTATATCTTTGGGCCACAGCAATCAGACTACTACTCCTTTCCTTTATATATGGCACAGCTACAGGACTACTACACTCGCTCCTTTCCCGGTATATATATTGCGGTCACGCATCAGGACTAACTACTTCTATCCTTGTATATATTGGGCACAGTCTACAGGACTTCAACTACTACTTCCTATCCTTGTCTAATATGGGCACAGCACAGGACTAACTACTATCCTTCTCCTTATATATGGACACAGTATCTACTACTCCTATCTCTGGTATATTGGCACAGGCACAGGACTACTACTCCTATCCTGTAATATATGGGCACCACAGTGACTACTACTCATATCCTGTTATATATGGGCCAGCACTCTGTATGCTACTCCTATCCTGTAAATTATGGGGCGACAGCACTCGTTGACTTATCACTCCTATCCTGTATATATGGGCACAGCACGAGGGACACTAGCTCCCTCCGGTATATATGGGCCATGCTACAGGCACTCACACTCCTATCCTGTAAATAATATGGTGGTTCACAGCACAGGACTACTACTCCTGATCCTGTATACTATATGGGCCACACAGGACTACTACTCCCTATCCTGGTATATAGGTCACCGGCAACAGGACTCTTATCTTCTGCCTATCCTATCCTGTAGGAGATATGGGCACGTGACGTATACGCCGGGATCCTTTAATATATGGGCACCGCACTGACTAGCTGTCGTGCTCCTATCCTGTATTATATGGGCACAGGATCTACTACTTTTGACTCCTATCCTTTATTTATTGTCGCGTGCACAGGCAGCAGGTACTCTACTTACTCCTAATCCTTTATATCTGGGCCACAGCACAGGACTTCACTCCTATCCTGTAATAGTAGTGCACAGTATCTATCTGTACTACTCCTATCCTGTAGATATGGGCAGCTTCACAGTACTACTACTTGCCTATTCCTGTATAGTAGTGTCACAGGACTACTTCTTCTTATCCTGTAATATAGATGTGCAGCATGACCTACTGTAGCTCCTATCCTTTATATGATGGGCACGCTACAGGACTACTACTCCTTATCCTTATTATTTTGGCATCAGCACAGTGACTACTACTCCTATCCTTATATTGGCACAGCACTCAGGACTTACTCTCCTTATCCTGTATAGAATGGGTGCACAGTACTAATACGTACCCTATCCTGTTATATGGGACACTGCACATGACTACTACTCCTTCAGTCTTATGGGCACAGCACAGTATACTACTACTATTCCCGTTACAGTAGCATGGACAAAGGCACAACTACTTACTACTCCTATCCGTATCTATGAGCACGCACAGTAAACTCCTGACCCTATCATGTATATATTATGTGGCCAGCACGCACTACTACTCCTCTCCTGTATACATTGGCATACACACAGTACTACTACTCCTATCCTGTATATTATATGGGCCCAGCAAGTACACTACTCCTCTCTCTGGTATGATATGGGCACAGCAAGTACTAACTACTACTCCTACCCTGTAACATGGAACACACAGTACTACTACGCCTATCCTGTATATATGGACACAGCACTACTACTACTCTATCCTTTATAATATGACACGCCAGTACACTACTCCTATCTGAGATCTGACACAGCACAGTACTACACTTCCTATCCTGTTATATGGGCACAGCACAGGACTACTACTCCTACCCTGTATATATGGGCAACAGCACAGTCGACTTACTACTCCTATCCTGCATATATGGGCGGCAAGCGCAGTACTACTAACCCTATCCTTATCTAGGGAGCACCGCACAGTACTACTAACTCCTATTCCTGTTTATGTGCCTTTATGCAAAGATCCTCGTGTGTTTATAATTTGGTTTATCATTGGTATCTTAGTATTGTCACTTTTTGTTTCTTGAATAATTTTTAAATTTGTTTTTTTCTTTCTCAGAACCTTCAAGATCCAATTCTAGATCCCAAGGTTTTACTTATACATTCCGGAGCCCCGAGGAAGTGTTCCGAGAGTTTTTTGGTGGCAGAGACCCTTTTTCGGATTTCTTTGGTAGTGCCACTTTTTATTTTTTTCGTTATCTCTGCATTCAGGGTCTGTAATTCATACGCTCCGAACCTGTGAGATTAAAGATTTATCGTTAGGCAGGAAACGGAGTATTGGACGTATCAGATTGGTAAGTTGTGTATTTATGCATTGCCGCCTTTACTTAAAAAATCCCTCATCTGTCTAGGACGCGCTCTGTCAATATGCAGCGAGAAATACTCCCATCAAATATTTGGTGAGGAAAGATAGAAGGTTGGATAGAAGGAAAATGAGTGATGATGTCACATAGAGGGTAGGTGCGTGGTTTATCTTTGGGGTCCCTAATGATGTCATAAAAGACGAGTCTATCTAGTGTCATATGTACAGAAACTGAGCACGATGTGATCCCCAGTTGCGTCTAGGGTTTGGATTGTGAGGAGCTGATGATGTTACCTTACATACACTGTATCCTCGGAAGGTTTGTCGCGTGTGATGTCTCCACCTAATACCAAGTGATGTTTTTTTTTTTGTAAGGGTAATGGATCTTGCAGTTTTTTTACTGTGAGTTTTCCTTTATAATCAGCACCAATAAAAAATGCATGCTTATGCAGCTGCACATTCAGTGCTCCGATTGGGTGTTCCCGCATACTTCTGTTGGTCTGTATTTCCGAGCTAAAGCCCATTTACTCTCCGGTCTAGTGAGGTAATCCCGGCCGCACATATTTGCACAGCAACGCTCACCTCTCCTCTCTCCAGTACGCGGCTGTATGCTACGGCCCAGGAGACCGTATGTACATGCGCAGGGAATCTTAGTGTGTGAGTGTTTGCAGCGGTTTGCGGAGATCTGTTGGTGTTCTCTGTTTGCAGAGATTGTAGTTTAGTGCTCAGTGGCTCTTCTCTGCATGAGGAGCTTATGGTTCAGAGATCACTAAGCGTTTCCTTCCTCATGAACTTCTAGTTCAGTGCTCAGTGGGAGATCCCAGCTTGTTTAGCTTCTAATTCAGTGCCCAATGTGTGTACCCTGCTTGTGTAGCTTCTAGTTCAGTGCTCAGTGTATATTCCCTGTGTGTGTAGCTTCTAATTCAGTGCTCAGTGTGTATTCCCTGTATGTGTAGCTTTTAGTTCAGTGCTCGGTGTATATTCCCTTTGTAATGTAGCTTTCTAGTTCGTGCTCATTTATATTCCCTGTGTATGTAGCTTCTGTTCACAGTGCTCGGTGTGTATTCCCTTGTGTTGTATCTTCAGTTCCGTGCTCGGTGTGTATTCCTGTGTGTGTGCTTCTAGTTTCAGTGGCCAGTGTGTATTCCCTGTGTGTGTAGCTTATAGTTTCAGGGCTCGGTGTGTATTCCCTGTGTTGTTAGCTGCTTCTAGTTCAGTGCTCGGGGTTTATTCCCTGTGTGTGGGTAGCTTCTAGTTTCATGCTCGGTTGTATTCCCTGTGTGTGTAAGCTTCTAGTTCAGTGCTCGTGTGTATTCCCTGTGTATGGTTAGCTTCTAGTTCAGTCTCGTGTGTATTCCCTGTATGTGTAGCTTCTAGTTCAGTGCTCAGTGTGTATTCCCTGTGTATGTAGCTTCGAGTTCATGCTCGGTGTGTATTCCCTGTTATGTGTAGCTTCTAGTTCAGTGCTCGGTGTGTATTCCCTGTATGTGTATCTTCTAGTTCAGTGCTCGGTGTGTATTCCCTGTGTGTGTAGCTTATAATTCAGTGATCAGTGTATATTCCCTGTGTGTGTAGCTTCTAATTTGGTACTCAGTCTGTGTTTTTTCCTCCTCTGTGAGTTTCTAGTTGAGTGCTCAGTGTATATTCCCTGTGTGTGTAGCTTCTAGTTCAGGTGCTCAGTGTGTATTCCCTGTAGGTGTAGCTTCTAGTTCAGTGCTCAGTGTGTATGCCCTGTATTTGTAGCTTCTAATTCAGTGATCAGTGTATATTCCCTGTGTGTGTAGCTTCTAATTTGGTACTCAGTCTGTGTTTCCTGCTTGTGGAGTTTCTAGTTGAGTGCTCAGTGTGTATTCCCTGTGTGTGTAGCTTCTAGTTCAGTGCTCAGTGTGTATTCCCTGTGTGTAGCTTCTAGTTCAGTGCTCAGTGTGTATTCCCTGTATGTGGTAGCTTCTAATTCAGTGCTCAGTGTATATTCCCTGTGTGTGTAGCTCTAATTTGGTACTCAGTCTGTGTTTCCTGCTTGTGGAGTTTCTAGTTGAGTGCTCAGTGTGTATTCCTGTGTGTGTAGCTTCTAGTTCAGTGCTCAGTGTGTATTCCCTGTATGTGTAAGCTTCTTAGTTCCGGCTCAGTCTGTGTTTTCCTGCTTGTACAGCGTTCTAGTCAGTGCTTCAAAACTTTTTTTTCCTGCTTGTGGAGATTCTAGTTCAGTGCTCATTGTGTATTTCCCTGTGGGGGTTTGTGTGTGTGTGTGTGTGGGGCTCCTACTCAGTGCTTCAGTGTTTGTTTCCTGCTTGTAATACTTCTAAGTTCAGTGTCTTGTACCCTGCTCTTTCATCTCCATTTTTTAAATACTCTGCCATACTTGTCTGCCCATTTCCCCTGTCCTACACTCTACCTGCTCATTGTTAATTTTGCTTGAATTACACCTAAGGTGGTGAACACTTACCTGCCGCAGGAGTTACTAATCCTAGTCTGATTTAATAAACCGACGCAGGTCCAGGATAATACTGCATCCCATGTGTTGGGTACGACTCTTTAACCATGTTTCAATCTCTTTAAGCGATTATGGTCCTGTTCCAACGAATGCGCAGCGATGGATGGCCCGCACACGCCGCCCGCACCCGTCTTCCCAGAACTGTATCCCATCCGCCGAGGTAAAGCCTAAATAAAGTTCTTTTTGTGCAGTGTTGATACTACTGATGTGGTTAGAGGATGACGCCCGAATCATCATTGTTGCATCCCCTGATTATTCATATGTTTTAATAATTATTATTATTTATAATTACTACTGTATTAAATGACCTAAATCTCATTCTCTGTTCTGCAGTTTTTTCTCAATCCTCTCGTTCCTTTTGGAAGTGACGGCTTTGGGATGACGGGAAATGTTTGCTCTGTCTCCACCACAACAAAATCGTTGAATGGAAAGAGGATAACAACAAAGAGGTAACACCACCATGTCCATGGCTGCACCCAGGCAGACCCCTGACCCCCAATCCTACTATGTACAAGGTATGGTAGTAGGACTCTTGGGCCACCCTCTGCCGCACTAAATCTACAGTCCACTGCAAAGATCTAAATACCACCCCGGCATCCCTGCTGGTTCAAGTGTCCTTGTAAACCTATTAAGCTGTCTTGTGCATATTTAGTTTATATATACAATATGCCTTATATCCTTCCTCCTTAGCTATACCGTATTGTTAAGAGGGTGCATGTAATATCACTCTGACATCTAGATCATCCCCTGCTGGTTCAGTATCTGTTCATAAGGAACGGCATACTTCAATACCTCCTACAGGGAATCGTAGTGTGTATAGATTAGCCAGCCGCACGCACAGCAGCTCAGTGGTTTAGCACTACAAGCCTTGCAGCACTGGGGTCCTGGGTTACAGTCCCATCCAGGTCAACATCTGCAAAGAGTTTGGATGTTTTCTCCTCCGTGTTTTGCGTGGGTTTTCCTCCTGGGTTTCCTCCACGGGTCCTCCGTTTCCTCCACACTCCAAAACCCAAAAATACTGGTAGGTGATAGATTGTGAGCCCCATTGGGGACAGGGACTGATGTGACATCTCTGTGCTCGCTGGGAATCTGGGGCAATCGCTTTAAATAACGGAATTATATCACAACTTAAAATATTTATGAATGTATAATCTTCCTTGCAGGAACAGTGGAAAATGGTGTGGAACGGTGGAGGTAGAGAGGACGGCAGCTCAAGTCCATCCGGGGTGAATGTGGAACCATAGAAGCGACAGTGATTGGTGACTGTCCTCCAGGTGACCAGCGCAGTAAATAAAGGCCTTATGACCTGCCACTAGACTGCTGGATCATACTTACACGCTACAAGTGGACCAGCAAGGCAAGCAACGACAGTGTGTAAGTCCTCTCCTGAAGCTTTGCTGTATGACTTTGACACTAGTGTCGCTGACAGTTCTGCTGAATCCTCATAATCGTTATACCTATTATTACCCAATGTGTTATAATTTTATATATCAGGTGATTGTTGGTTTAGTGTTTCAGCTCCCCCGATCCACTATCTATAGAGTAAACTACAAGACGGGCTCATTAATATCGAGGTGGCAATGACCACACAACAATGTTATCTTTCTAATTTATTGCGACTTCCAGGAATTTGTTAGTAAACTCAGTTTTACATTCCTGGTAATCAAGGGTTTACCATTAGCCCTTTGCCCTCCTTAGTCGCAAAGTGATAAGGTAATTACCCTAAGCCTGCTTTTAAGAAGTAGTCATGGCCGCTAGAAATGCAAGGGAGAACATGAAGATTAGATAACCATCGAGAGAGGAGCACATTCAGCAAAGATGTAATTTTCTGTCTGTAAAGTGTCCTATATAGGCTATAACGTGTTCTGCTAAAAATGCAGCCCCTAGAGGGAGCCAACTGTGGATGGTTTTATAGCACCCGGGATTCATCTATTCTGTGCTCCCCCTACTGGGCTATAGGGGCAGTGGCTATAGAAGCCCTATAAGAAAGGGCCACCACCGGATACCAGAGCCTCCATGGATTTAATCTATGAGTTTGGCCTCTCTGTAGATGTTCCTAATGTTTGTATATGGAATCGGGACATCATAACCAGCTAGTCCTCCAGTCTCCAGCTCTTCCATACCTGAGAATTACTTAAAGAGCTTCACAGAGAGAAAAACTGCTAAACCATGCGTATCAAGTCGTATAATGGATTAGTGGGTTTATTCAACGTTTGTGAAAGGTTTATTTGCTATATACGTCCCGTGCTCATTGTCGTAAGTAACTCTTGACACCACTAGGGGGAGCTCCTTATCGAGATTTCACAGCTAGTATTGCATTCACAGTGCTCCCCTAGTGGGCTGCTGATCGAACTGTGGCAGGTGATTTATAGTGTATATGATATCAGTAACCTTGTCGATCTGTCCCTTTTCCCAGGGTAGAAGAGGAACGTGCCTTGGCACTGGAGATGAATCAAAAGGATCATAAATGTGCCAAATCCGTCACAACCCAGACCAGGGAACCTCCACTCAACGTGCAGAGAGCGGCGCCATCATCCTTGGTGCTCGACAAAGCGACGATGAAGACGAGGACCTTCAGCTGCCATGGCTTACAAGCCTTCGGAGATGGAAGCCGCAGGTCACATCGAGCAGGTGTGCGGAGCAAAATAGAGAACAGGGAGAGTACCGTAGCACAGGGGTGGCAAGAAGGGAAGAGCCACAGAGGGCACATCCGGGGGCAGGCAACCTCATGCACCAGCCGTTGGCAGAGCACCTCAGGCACCAGCCGGGGGCAGAGCACCTCAGGCACCATCCGGGGTAGCACCTCAGCACCAGCCGGGGGCCGAGCACCTCAGGCCGCAGCAGGGGGGCAGAGCACCTCAGGCACCACCGGGGGCAGAAGCACCTCAGGCACCAGCAGGGGGCAGAACCGCACAATCACCACCTAGACCCCAAGCCGAATTTTGTAGACCACACAGAGAGGCTGCAGAGCAGACGAGGACCTCAGAGGGAGCAACAGGGGGGCATATATCCAGAAGAAAGGCAGGGGTATAAAAGAAGAATAGATGCTACATTTGTTAGTGTTTTGTTTCTTGTGTCTTAAAACTTTTCCTTTTTTACAATCTATCCCCCATGTGTATCCGCAGGACATTTGCAGTGCTGTTCTCCTGCAGCATGTAGAGGGTTAAGCTGGCAGAGCAGCGGGTGATAATCGGTGCCTAGTCCTTGCTCTTCCTCTCTCTGCGCTCCTCCTCTGCTGATGCTTCTCTTCTTCGGCCGGTTCTGACGCTATGGGGTCTTCTATACTGTCTACATAGAAAGTACCATGTATAGACAACAGGATGGATTCCTACCGGGGACCGGGAATAACGCACTTGTGGGGCCATGGAACCCTGCCTATAGCTTTGTGCCAATGGTCATTCGTGATTCACAGGGGAAGTTTCATCAACGTTCATCTCTTTTATTTCCTTACCCCCGCTAATATAAGACGACAATTGCAGGATTATGGGAGATTTTTTAACAACAATTATAGGAAAAAATTTTTTTCTAGCAAAATGACAAAATTAATAATTTAACTTTTACTTATATACTTTTAAAACTGATATATTAATGCTAAAATATAATTCGAGCCACCACCAGTAGTGATTCCCTGTGTCTCCTATCCACTAATGTATCACAACGCTATAAACTCCTAGTCCCAACTGAGGAGGCCGTAGCTCTATGTAGCCCCAAACAAGGGTAGTGCCCGATTATATATTCAGTTAGGGCAGAGTAAGGGCCCCTTTCCACTTGCCTGCGATCTGTCAGAGTCTGATCAGGGTTTGTGTGTGAAAACTGACATTTAGCATCAGAGATCAATCAGTTTTCTCCGTCAGAGTTTGTTCGTGTCTCAGTTTTCATTGGCGCGTTCTCAATGCAATTTCAATCTTTTTTCACAAGCAGATACGGCGTGGAAATGCTCAGGTCTGAGCTTCTGTCTTTCTATGGCAATTGATTGTGTGACAGATGCGTTCACCTCGCATTAGCTCGTGAACTGCTCGTGGTGCAATGCATTTTGATGCGTCTCCATAGACTTGAAGGGGCGTGAAAAAAACTAATACATAAGACAAGCCCACTGGAAATAATGGGACAGAGTGCGATTCAGTTCTGCGCATGAAAACGCAGTTGTGGAAGAGGCCTAATGATTACAGATAAGAACATAGCTAATCTGAGGATAAGGAATACAATCGCACCAAATCCAGAGTCATGAACCTGTCTTGGATCTTGATCATGCATCCCAAGGAATAATTCTGATCAAGTCCCGATGCTTTGCCCAAGTGTATCGGTCTCCTCCATTCACCCCCGAATACTAGTGCACTTGCGCGGCCGGGCTGTATAATCTGAGGCCGCTGCCCCGCTTCCCTACCCTAGTCCTAGATGCAACTCGCTCGGCCGGTTTGTATACATCTGAGGCCGCTGCCCGCTCCCCTAACCTGTACTAGATGCACTCGCCCGCGTCCGGCTGTATCATCTGAGGCCGCTGCCGCCCGGCCTTCCCTATCCCTACACCTAGTACTAATTACACAACCCCCCGGCCGTGCGTTATAATAATCCGGGCGCTGCCCTGCTTCCTACAACCTATTACTAGATGCACCGCCCGCGCCGGCTGTATATCTAGTACTAGGTGTGGGATAGGGAAGCCGGGCGGCAGCGGCCTCAGATATACAGCCGGCGCGAGTGCCGAGTGCACTAGTACAGGTTAGGGGAGCCGGGCAGCGGCCAGATGTATACAACCCGGCCCGAGCAGAGTGCATCTAGACTAGGTGTAGGGAAAGCGGGGCAGCGGCCTCAGATTTATACAGCCCAGGCACGGGCAAGTGCATATCGTAGGGGTTGAATGGAGGAGACCCGATACACTTGGGGCAAACGCATCGGGATCTGATTCAGAATTATTCCTTCGGGATGCACTGATCAAGATCCAAGAACAGGTTCATTGGACTCGGATTTGGTGCGCGATTGTATTCCTTTATCCTCACGAATAGCTATGTCTATATCTGTAATCCATTAGGCCATCTTCCACACTTGCGTTGTTCATGCGCAGAACTGATCGCACTCTGTCACCATTATTCCAGTGGGCTTGTCTTATTATTTAGTTTTTTTCCGCCCCTTCAAGTCTATGGAGACGCATCAAAAATGCATTGCACTCACGAGCATTGCACAAGGCTAATGCGAGGTGAACGCATCTGTCACACATCAATTGCATAGAAAAGACGAGCTCAGCCTGAGCATTCTCCACGCCGTTATCGTGTGTGAAAAAAACGATTGAAATTGCATTGAGAACGCGCATGAAAAATGGTGAGACAGAACAAACTCTGACGGAAACTGATTGATCTCTGATGCTAATGTCCGTTTTCACACACACCAACCCTGATCAGACTCTGACAGATCGCAATGCAAGTGTGGAAAGGGGCCCTTACTCTGCCCTAACTGAATATATATCGGGCACATACCCTTGTTTGGGGCTACATAGAGCTACAGGCCTTCCTCAGTTGGGACTAGGAGTTTATAGGTGTGTATACATTAGTGGATAGAGAACACAGGGACATCACTACTGGTGTGGCTCGAATCTATTATTTTTAGGCATTAATATATTCAGTTTAAAAGTATATAAGTAAAAGAATTATAATTTTGTCATTTTGCTAGAAAATTTTTCCTATACATGTTGTTAAAATCTCCCATAATCCTGCAATGTCGTCTTATATTAGCGTGGGGTAGGAATAAAAGAGATGAACGTTGAGTGAACTTCCATGTGAATCACGAATGTGACCCATTGGCACAAAGCTATAGGCAGGGTTCCATGGCCCCACAAGTGGCGTTATCGGTCCCCGTTAGGAATCCATCCTGTGTCTTACTTGTACTCTATGTAGCAGTATAGAGGACACCCATAGCGTCAGAACCGGCGAAGAAGAGAAGCATCAGCAGAGGAGGGAGCGCAGAGAGAGGAAGAGCAAGGACTAGGCACGATTCATCACCCGCATGCTCTGCCAGCTGTAACCCTCTAATGACTGCAGGAGAACCGGCACTGCAATGTCCTGAGGATACACAATGGGGATAGATTGTAAAAAAGGAAGTTTTAAGACACAAGAAACAAAACACTTAACAAATGTAGCAATCTATTCTTCTTTTCTACCCCTCCTTTCTTCTGGGAACTACTGCACCCCTGTTGATCCCTCATGAGTGTCCTGTCTGATTGCAGGGCCTCTCGTGTGGTCTACAAAATTCGCTTGGGGTCAATGGTTGATGGTGTGACCGTGGGTGCTGAGGTGATCTCCCCCGTGTGTGCCTGAGGTGCTTCTGCCCCCTGTGTGCCTGAGGTGCTCTGCCCCGCTGGTGCCTGAGGTGCTCGCCCCCGGCTGTGCCTGAGGTGCTATGCCCCGGTGGTGCCTGAGGTGCTCTGCCCCGGCGGTGCCTGAGGTGCTCTGCAACGGTGTGCATGGGTTGCTGCTCCATGTCCCTGTGGCTTCCCTCTGCCCCCCCTGTGCTCCGGTACTCTCCCTGTTCTCTATTGTTGCTCCGCACACCTGCTCGATGTGCCTGCGGCTTCCATCTCCGAAGAGCTTGTAAGCCATGCAGCTGACAGGTCCTCTTATTCATCGTCGCTTATGTCGAGACCACAGCGATGATGGCGACGCTCTCTGCACGTTGCGGGAGGTTCCCTGGTTGGTGTGACAGGATTTGGCACATTTTATGATCCTTTTGTCTCATCTTCCAGTGCAAGGCACAGTTCATCTTCTACCCTGGAAAAGGGACAGGATCGACAAGGTTACTGATATCATATACACTATAAATCACCTGCACAGTTCTATCAGCAGCACCACTAGGGGAAGCACTGTGAATGCAAACAAGCTGTAACATCTCGATGAGGAGCTCCCCCTAGTGGTGTCAAGGAGTTACTTACGAACATTGAGCAGGGACTTATATAGCAAATAAACCTTTCAACAAACGTTGATAAACCCACTAATCATTATACGACTTGTATCCGCATGGTTTAGCAGTTTTTCTCTCTGTAAGCTCTTTAATGTAATTCTCAGTTATGACAGAGATGGAGGACTGGAGACTAGCGGTTATGATGTCCCGCATCCACTATACACAACATGTAGGAACATCTACAGAGAGGCCAAACTCATTATTAAATCCTGGAGGCTCGTGTATCCGTAGGTGGCCCTCTTATAGGGCTCTATAGCCACTGCCCTATAGCCCAGTAGGGGGAGCACCGAATAGATGAATCCCGGTGCTTTATAAAACCATCCACAGTTGGCTCCCTTAGGTGGCTGCATTTGTTTAGCAGAGACACGTTATGAGCATATATAGGACACATATACAGACAGAAAATTAACTCTTTGCTGTAATGTGCTGCCTCTCTCGCTGGTATCTAATCTCCATGTTTCTCCCTTGGCTTCTTTCTCAGCGGCCATGACTCCCTTCTTAAGCAGGCTTCAGGGTTAATTACCTTATCACTTCGACTAAGGAGCAAAGGGCTAAGGTAAAACCCTTGATTACAAGGAATGTAAACACTGGTTTACATACAACCATTCCGGAAGTCGCAAAAATTAGAAAGAAACATGTTGTTGTGGTCATTGCCACCTCGATATTATGGAGCCGTCTGTAGTTTACTCTATAGGAGTGGATCGGTGGAGCGTGAAACACTACAACCAACAAATCACCTGATATAAAATTATAACACATTGGGTAATAATAGGTATAACGATTATGAGGTAAAGTAGCAGAACTTCAGCGCCACCTAGTGTCAAAAGTCCATACAGCAAGCTTCAGGAGAGGACTCTACACACTGTGTTCTCTGCCTTGCTGGTCACTTTGTAGCGTGTAAGTATGATCCAGCAGCTAGTGGCAGGGTCGATAAGGCCTTTATTACTGCGTGGTCACCTGGAGGACAGTCACAATCACTGCGCTTCTTGGGTCCTACATTCACCCCGGATGGACTTGAGCTGCCGTCCTCTCTACCTCCACCGTTCCACACCATTTTCCACTGTCCTGCAAGGAAGATTATACATCTCATAAATATTTAAGTTTGAATAATGTCCGTTATTTATATAGCGAGTGCCCCAGATTCCCAGCGAGCAAGAGATTGTCACATCAGTTCCCTGTCCCCAATGGGGCTCACACATCTAATCACATACCAGTATTCTGGGTTTTGGAGTGTGGAGGAAAGGCACCCTGGAGAACCCGGAGGAAACCCACGCAAACACGGAGGAAAATCCAAACTCTTTGCAGTGTTGACCTGGATGGGACTTAACCCAGGACCCCAGTGCTGCAGGTATGTAGTGCTAACCACTGAGCTGCTGTGTGCGTGCTGGTATCATCTATACACACTACGATTCCCTGTCAGGAGGTATCTGAAGTATGCCAGTTCCTTATAGAACAAGATACTGACCCAGCAGGGATGATCTAGATGTCAGAGTGCTATTACATGCACCCTCTTAACAATACGGTTACGCTAGGAGGAAGGCTATAAGGCATATTGTATATATAACTAAATATGCACAAGACAGCTTATATAGGTTACACGACCTTGAACCAGCAGGGATGCCGGGGGGATTAGATCTTTGCAGTGGACTGTAGATTTAGTTGCAGTGCAGAGGGTGGCTCCAAGAGTCCTACTACCATACCTGTACATAGTAGGATTGGGGGTCAGGGTTGCCGGGTGGCAGCCATGGACATGGTGGTGTTACTCTTTGTTGTTATCCTCTTTCCATTCAACGATTTTAGCTTGTGGTGGAGACAGAGCAAACATTTCCCGTCATCCCAAGCGTCACATTCCAAAAGGACGAGAGGATTGAGGAAAACGGGGATTTACTGCTAGGAGAAGAGAATGAGTCTTATGGGTCATTATACGTGAAAGTAATTAGTAAATAATAATAATTATTGTAAAACAGGAGAATAATCAGGAGATGCAAACAATGATGATGAGGCGTCGATCCTCTAACAATAGTAGTATCAACACTGCCACAAAAAGAACTTTATTTAGGCTTTACCTTTCGCGCTGCTGGGCTACAGTGTAGTTTGGGGAAGAAAGGTCGCCGGAGGAGCTGGAGGGCAAACGCATCGGGATCTTGATTCAGAATTATTCATCTGGGATGCATCTGGATCAAGATCCAAGAACAGGTTCCCATGACTTCTGGATTCGGTGAGATTGTTCCTTATCCTCCGAATATCCCATGACTTCTGGATTCGGTGAGATTGTTCCTTATCCTCCGAATAGCTATGTTTTATCTGTATCCATTAGGCCTCTTCCACACTTGCGTTTTTCTATGTTTTATCTGTATCCATTAGGCCTCTTCCACACTTGCGTTTTTCACACGCATAACTTGCATTGCACTCTGTCCCATTATTTCCAGTGGGCTTGTCGCATAACTTGCATTGCACTCTGTCCCATTATTTCCAGTGGGCTTGTCTTTATTTACGTTTTTTTTTCACGCCCCATTCAAGTCTATGGAGACGCATCAAAAACGCATTGCACTCACGAGCATTTGAAGTGCTATGCGAGTGCAATGCATTTTTCACACATCAATTGCCATAGAAAAGATAGAGCTCAGACCTGAGTCCTTTTCAATTGCATTGAGAACGCATGTGAAAAGCGGAGACACTGAACAAACTCTGACGGAAAACTGATTGATCTCTGATGCTAAATGTCAGTTTTTCACACACCGAACCCTGATCAGACTCTGACATGATCTGCAATGCAAGTGTGAAAGGGGCCTTACTCTGCCCTAACTGAATATATAATCGGGCACATACCCTTGTTTGGGGCATACATAGAGCTACGGTTCCTCAGGGGACTAGGCGTTTATAGGTGGTTATACAATTAGTGGATAATGTATACACAGTGAATCACCTACTTGGTTGTGGCTCGATATTATATTTTTAGCATTAATATATCAGTTTTAAAGTATATTAGTAAAAGTTATTAATTTTGTCATTTTGCTAGAAATCTATCATTGTTGTTAAAAATCTCCCATAATCCTGCAAGTCGTCTTATTATTATCTGGGGTAAGGAATAAAAGAGACGAACGTTGTGAACTTCCCCTGTAAATCACTGAATGACCATTGGCACAAAGCTATGGCAGTGTCTCGATGGCCCCACAAGGTGGCGTTATGTCCCGGGTAGGATCCATTCTGTGTCTATACAATGTAACTTTCTATGTAGCAGTATAGAGGGACCCCCATAGCGTCAGAACCGGCCGAAGGAGAAGCATCAGCAGAGGAGGCAGCGCAGAGAGAGGAAGAGGCAAGGACTAGGCACAGAGTCATCACCCGCATGCTCTGCCAGCTTAACCCTCTACATGCTGCAGGAACAGGCACTGCAATGCTCTGCAGGATACAGATGGGGATAGATTGTAAAAAGGAAAGTTTTAAGACACATGATGAGACACAAGAAACAAACACTAACAAATGTAGCATCTATTCTTCTTTTTATCACCCCTGTCCTCTTCTTCTGGGATACTCTGCCCCCCTGCTGCTTCCTCTGAGTGTCCTGTCTGCTCTGCAGCCTCTCTGTGTGGTCTTACAAATTCTGCTTGGGGTCTATGGTGTTGATTGTGCTGTTCTGCCCCCTGCTGGTGCCTGAGGTGATCTGCCACCTGCTGCTGCCTGAGGTGCTCTGCCCCCTGCTGGTGCCTGAGGTGCTCTGCCCCCGGCTGGTGCCTCTGTGGCTCTTCCCTTCTCTGCCCCCCTTGCTCCGGTCCTCTCCCTGTTCTCGCTTTGCTCCGCACACCTGCTCGATGCTGCCCTGCGGCTTCCATCTCCGAGAGGCTGTAAGCCATTGCCAGCTGCAGGTCCTCGTCTTCATCGTCGCTGTCGAGCACCACGTATGATGGCGACGCTCTCTGCACGTTGCGTGGAGGTTCCCTGGTCTGGGTGGTGACAGGATTTGGCACATTTTTATGATCCCTTTTGCTCATCTCCAGTGCCAAGGCAAGTTCATCTTCTACCCCTGGGAAAAGGGACAGGATCAGCAATGGTTACCTGATATCATATACACATAAATCACCTGCACAGTTCTATCTCCATAACCAATAAATTCTCCAATCAGCAGCCACCACTAGGGGGAGCACTGTGAATGCAATAGTAGCTGTAGACATCTCTGTGTAAGGAGCTCCCTCTAGTGGTGTCAAGTGAGTTACCTCTACAGAAAATGAGCAGGGACTCATATGGCAAATAAACCTTTCAACAAACTTTGCATAAACCACTAATCCATTATACGACTTGTATTCCGCATGGTTTAGCAGTTTTTCTCTCTGTAAGCTCTTAATGTAATTCTCAGTTGTTGCAGAGCTGGAGACTGGAGACTAGCTGCTATGATGTCCCACATCCACTATACACACACAGTAGAGAAGCATCTACAGAGAGGCCAAACTCATCTATTATAATCCATGGGATGCTCTGTGTATCAGGTGGCCCTTATAGGGCTCTATAGCGCTGCCCCTATAGCCCAGTAGGGGGAGCACAGAATAGATGACTCACGGGTGTATAAAACCATCCCCAGTTGGCTCCCTCTAGTGGCTGCATTTTTCAGCAGAACACCATAGAGCCTATATAGACACATATACAGACAGAATTACCTCTTTGCTGTAATGTGCTGCCTCCCTCGCTGTTATCTAATCTTCCATTTTTCTCCCTTGCTATCTTCTAGCGGCCAATGACTCCCTTCTTAAGCAGGCTTAGGGGTTAATACCTTATCACTTTGGACTAAGGAGGCAAAGGGGCTAAACGGTAAAATCCTTGATTACCAGGAATGTAACTGGTTACTATACACCATTCCTGGAAGTCTCAATTAAAGTAGAAAGATACATTTGTTGTGGTCATTGCCACCTCGATATTAATGAGCCGTCTGTAGTTTAGCTCTATAGTAGCTGATTGGTGGAAATGCAACACTAAACCAACAATCACCTGATATAAATTATAACACATTGGTAATAATATGTATAACGATTATTAGTAATTCAGCAGAACTTCAGCGCCACCTAGTGTTCAAAAGTCAATACAGCAAGCTTCAGGAGAGGGACTTTACACACTGTAGTTTCTTGCCTTCTGGTCACGTTGTAGTGTGTAAGTATGAATCCAGCAGTCTAGTGGCAGGGTCTATAAGGCCTTTATTACTGCGATGGTCACCTGGAGACAGTCACAATCACTGTCGCTTCTCTGGTTCCTTACCATTCACCCGGATGGACTTGAGCTGCCCGTCCTCCTCTACCTCCACCCGTTCCACACCATTTTCCACTGTCCTGCAAGGAAGATTATACACTTCATAAATATTATAATAATAATTCCGTTATTTATATAGCGATGCCCCAGATTCCCCAGCGATGCACAGAGATTGTCACATCAGTCCCTGTCCCCAATGGGGCTCACAATCTAATCACCTACCAGTATGTTTTGGAGTGTGGGAGGAAACCGGAGGACCCGGAGGAAACCCACGCAAACACGGAGAGAACATACAAACTCTTTGCAGATGTTGACCTGGATGGGACTTTAACCCAGGACCCCAGTGCTGCAAGGCTGTAGTGCTAACCACTGAGCTGCTGTGCTGTGCTGGCTCATCTATACACACTACGATTCCCTGTCAGGAGGTATGAAGTATGCAGTTCCTTATAGACACAAGATACTGAACCAGCAGGGGATGATCTAGATGTCAGAGTGCTATTACATGCACCCTAAAATACGGTATAGCTAAGGAGGAAGGATATAAGGCATATTGTATATATAACATAAATATGCACAAGACAGCTTATATAGGTACAAGACACTGAACCAGCAGGGGATGCCGGGGTATTTCAGATACTTTGCAGTGGACTGTAGCTTTAGTGAGTGCAGAGGTGGGCTCCAAGAGTCCCCTACCATACCTGTACATAGTAGGATTGGGGGTCAGGGTCTGCTGGGTGCAGCCATGGACATGGGTGGTCTTACCTCTTTGTTGTTATCCTCTTTCCATTAACGATTTTAGTTGTGGTGGAGACAGAGCAAACATTTCCCGTCATCCCAAAGCCGTCACTTCCAAAAGACGAGAAGGATGAGAAAACTGGGAAGAGAATGAAGATTTAGGTCATAATTACAGTAATTATAAATAATAATAATTCATTAAAACATATTAATAATCAGGATGCAACAATGATTCGGGGGTCATCCTCTATACACATCAGTATCATACACTGCACAAAAAGAAACTTTATTTAGGCTTTACCTCGGCTGCTGGGATACAGTTCTGTGAAGAAGGGTGCGGAGCGGGTGTGCGGCATCTCATCGCTGCGCATTCCGTGGAACAGGAAATCATCGCCTTAAAGAGATTGAAACATTGTAAAGAGTCGTACACAACACATGGGCTGAGTATATCCTGGACCTGCGTCTGTTATATTCAAATCAGACTAGGATTAGTCATACTCCTGCGGCAGGTAAGTGTTCACCACCTTAGGTGTAATTCAAGCAAAGTTTAACACATGAGCAGTGTAGGACAGGGGGAATGGGCAGACAAGTATGGCAGAGTATTTAAAAAATGGAGATGAAAGAGCAGTGTAACACTGAGCACTGAACTAGAAGCTATACAAGCAGGAAACACACACTGAGCACTGAGCTAGAAGCCACACACACACACACACACACACAGGGAATACACACTGAGCACTGAACTAGAATCTCCACAAGCAGGAAAAAAAAAAGTTTGAGCACTGAACTAGAAGCTGTACAAGCAGGAAACACAGACTGAGCCCTGAACTAGAAGCTACACACACAGGAAATACATACTGAGCCCTGAACTAGAAGCTACACACACAGGGAATACACACTGAGCACTCAACTAGAAAGCTTGATTTATCTCGGGTGTTTACTTCTTAGTCCATACTTCCTCTTCTGTCGCGCTCTACAACTTTATGGTGTGCGCACTACTACATACCTTGTAACACAGTCTACACCAGGAGAGGACTGTCATGCAATAGCCTTAGGGGGGCTCTTGGCCCATTATCACCTAGTGGAGCCTGGGATCCGGCTGCAGGCTCATTTGCATGCACAGTCCTTCTGGTAATGCCCTATTTAACTCATCATCTACATTGTAATCAACTCTTTGATTGTTGTTGTGTACCCCACAAGAATTTGTGTTTTGATACTTTGGCTAATCATATTTCTATAATGATGTGATATTATAGTTTTTGAGGTTTATATTTCTCATTTTTTGTGCATCTTTTTCTGTACGATACCAGGGTTTGTGTTTAGCACCCAATTACCTCCCCATATAGGACATCTCCACATTTATTTTTACACACTGTGCCACTAGATAGCCTCTAGTTAAAGGGGATGTGTCAGCACATGTGACCATACAGACTGCCGCATGATCATACCTGTATATATGTTATTAGTAGCAGCAGCACTGTGAAATATAGATTTATATTCCAGGGTTGTAGCTTCTCCAAGAGCACGTGGTGCATATCCTCACACTGCTGTGCCTATAGCTCTCTGCAGCAAGTGTAATAACAATTACCTTTATATATATATAAAGCGCACAATATCCGCAGCGCTGCACAGAGTCTCTGCAACCATGCCGTCCCTGTCCCCATGGGGCTCACATCTCTCACCACCTTACCAGTATGTTTGGAAGTGTGGGAAAAACGGAGGACAGGAGGAAACCCACGAAACACGGGGAGAGAACACAACAACTCTTTGCAGATGTTGACCCGTATATTGGTCCCTGATGTGTTTGTTTTAAACCTTTGTGGTATGTTACTAGTAGCAGCAGACTGTGAATATGGATTTTTTTTTTAATCCCAGATCTTAGCTTCTCTAAGTGCCCTGGGAGCATGTCCTCCACTGGCTGTGCTCTTAGACTCTGCACAGCCCCTCACAACCCGGTGTCTGGGATATTTAGCTATGAACTATCTTAACTTGCTTTTGTAAGTGCTAATGTTAAGTTACCACTGGAAGTTCTTCTATAGAATTCTAAGATTTTGGTGTCCGGAGATGGGCATCGAGTGACTCTATTATGAAGTCATTTTGTATGAAATTATCGAAAACGCTTGCCGAACACTGCTCCAAATTAATGAAGTGCTGAAGCCATGAGCACGTTATCACGTGTTTTTAGAGTGGGGAGATGTTCAATGCAAAGAGCAAAGAGCACAGCAGTGTAAGGACCCACCAAAAACCATTCCATTTGTAATTCCTATAACATGAAATCAGCCCCCTCGGGAACCCTAAATCTGTTATTGCCTGGAGGTCCTGGGTATATTTTATACACCTCATGATAAAAGCGGTTGTAATACTCTTCGCCTGCAGGGGCACTGCAGGGATCTCCTCACTCTCTTCCGTGTGTCCCATAGCATAGAGCGGATCGCTGAGGGCCGTAGCACCGTGGGGAGGTGGAGGGGGGGGGGGGGGGGGGTTGGAAGTGGGTATAATTGGGTTGGGATTTGGGGATTGGGGGGGGAATTGGGTTGTTGGGGGGGGTTGGGGGTCTGATGGGTTTGGGGGGGGGGGGTGTGGGACCCGAACAGTGATCATCATTAGGTAGTGGTTGGGTACACGTGATCATCAGTAGGGAGGGGGTGGGGAACACGTTAGGTCATCAGTAGGGAGGGTGGGGGGACACTTTATGAAATCATTATTGGAAGGAAAAAAAAGGAGGACACACTCGATCATGGATCATCAGTAGGGATTGTACGTTTACCTACAAGCACCTGACAAACCCTTTGTCACTGACATTAACTCTTTATATCCTAAACTATGTTCCTTGTTGCACAGTTTTACTATCCTAAATATCTGACCGAGACAGACGCCAAGGACATGTGACACCAAAGGCACAGCCTATTTATGGGATGTCTGCCCACCCCGGATCAACCAAACACAACAAAGCGGGAGACAGCAGCTGTCAGGAATCAGGGACTTTCTGCAGGATGTGACAAAGATGAACACACAATCCTTAAAGGGACGGTCACCAGATTTTATCCCATCAGACTGCTACCCCCTTATGGAAGGGGATGAAATGGCCTTTCTGGAATCCCCTTTTATATGTGAAATCTCACCCACTTATCTATAAATCATTTCCTCCAAGGTCAATGAGCAAAGAAGAGTCATATTTTGCCTGACACGAGTCAGTTAAGAGGCTGCAGAGGGCGGGTCACTTAAAGGAAACCTACCGTTAGATTTGATGCTTTATGAAGCAAACATACCATGAGACTGCTGTAGCTACACTGATGCAGAGGCCGGGACATAGGAGCAGTATTATAGTAGTGAGATTCTGTACATAGGGGCAGTATAATCGTAGTTATATCTTGTCTGGGATTGTAATTTGTTGGATAGTTTGTCACTTGTGCGGGCCATGGGGCTGACGTTGAGTGGTTATGAATCTATTACATTGTTATTAACCCTATGCACTTCCGCCGCTTTATATCTCCTGGGTGGCGTTCCGGGGAACTCCGAGGATCTCATAATAATCTCCCATGACGGACGGGGATTTCTCTGGGAAGTAGAGGAAGGGATGATGTTACTTTGGCTCCTGTGTGACTTTGTATAGATAAATGATACAGAAATAGCCGATGACTGAAGCTGCTCCTCCCTCCAGCAGTCGTATTATTTCAGGAAACAGATGACCCTAATTCCATGCCCTCCATAAGTGCCCGGAGGTATTAGTCACAGGCGATAGGCGGATCGTCGGCCTCTTCAAAAATGGAAATGTAAATTGAGCATTCTTACACACTCTACGAGCCATGAGATTAAGGAACGCAATGCGAGGGCCATATACCTGACCATTAGTGTGACTGATGACCTCGCATAATAGATGACGTATACATCAGATGGCTATTGTCCCGTTAGCAGTCATTTCAGGTAAGGGACTGTATTGTTCTGCATCTGTCATGTGTAGTATTATTAACCCCTGCATCCCCTCCCCCCCCCCCATGAATTAGAATTGCTGCCCCCTCTCCCTCCTGGCACCTGTGCCCCCCCCCCTCCTGGCAACTGTGACCCCCCCCCCCCCTCCCTGGCAGCCTGTGCCCCCCCCGCCTCCTCTCCTGGCAAGCCTTGCCCCCCCCCCTCGCCGGGCAGCCTGTGCCCCCCCCCCCTCCTCCTGGCAGCATGTCCCCCCCCCTCCCTCCTGGCCCAGCCTGTGCCCCCCCCCCGCCTCTCCTGGCAGCCTGTTGCCCCCCCCCCCTCCTCTCCTGGCAGCCTGTGCCCCCCCCCCTCGCCTGGCAGCCTGTGCCCCCCCCCCCCTCCTCTCCTGGCAGCCTGTGCCCCCCCCCCCTCTCCTGCCAGCCCTGTTTGCTCCCCCCCCCCCCCCATCGTCTCCTGGCAGCCTGGTTGGCCCCCCCCCGCCCGTGCCCCCCCCCTCTCCTGGCAGCCTGTGCCCCCCCCCCCGTCCTCCGGGAAGCCTTTGCCCCCCCCCATCTCCGGGCAGCCTGTGCCCCCCCCCCTCCATCCTTACACGCCTTTGCCCCCCCCTCTCCGGGCGCCTGTGCCCCCCCCCCTCCTCTCGGCCCGCCTGTGCCCCCCCCTCGCCGTCAGCCTGTGCCCCCCCTCCTCTCCTGGTCCCATCTGCCCCCCCCCCTCCTCTCCCATAAGGCAGCTGTTCCCCCCCTCTCCTCTCCTGGCACCGTGCCCCCCCCCCCTCTCCTGGCAGCCTGTGGCCCCCCCCCTCTCCGGGCACCTGTGCCCCCCCCCCCTCACCTGGCACCTGTGCCCCCCCCCTCACCTGGCAGCCTGTGCCCGCGCCCTCACCTGGCCGCCTGTGCCCCCCCTCAACCTGGCAGCCGGTGCCCGCCCCTCACCTGGCAGCCTGTGCCCCCCCTCCCCGTCCTCTCGCTGGCAGCCTGTGCCACCCCCCTCGCTCCTTGCAGCCTGTGCCCCCCCCTACCTGGCAGCCTGTGCCCCCCTCTCCCTCCTGGCACCTGTGCCCCCCCTCTCCTGGCAGCCTGTGCCCCCCCCTCTCCTGGCAGCCTGTGCCCCCCCTCACCTGGCAGCCTGTGCCCCCCCTCTCCTGGCAGCCTGTGCCCGCCCCCTCCGTCTCCTGCGCCTGTGCCCCCCCCCTCTCGCCTGCAGCCTGTGCCCCCCCCTCACCTGGCAGCCCTGTGCCCCCCCTCTCTGGCAGCCTTGCCCCCCCCGCTCCCTGGCAGCCTGTGCCCCACCTCACCTGGCATCCTGTGCCCCCCCCTCACCTAGCAGCCTGTTCCCCCCCTCTCCTGGCAGCCTGTTGGCCCTCCTAATGTTTTCAGGGGAAAGCAGGAGCGGGGCTGGTGATAACCTGAACCTGCAACCTGACGCGGGACACAAAGCGGGCGCGTATTTTTATACCACGGGTGACGATAAGAATAATGGGGCCATAGTTCTTCTGCGCGCCGACAAGGAAGCTTTCTCGGTGTTTACTTCTTAACTTCCTCCTTCGTTCTCGCTCTGATAACCTTTATTTATGGTTGGTGTGGCTACTCCCACAAAGGAATTTGGAATACGTTGTTAACTATTTCTATAATGTAGGATTTATAGTTTTGAGGTTTATATTTCTCATTTTTTGTGCCATCTATTTTTATGTACATACCAGGGTTAGTGTGTTAGCACCCAATTACCCCACCTCCCCATAAGGAACAGCTCCACATTTATTTTTACACACTGTGGCCACTAGATTCCTGCTAGTTAAAGGGGATGTGTCAGCACATGGTGACCAGACAGACTGCCGCATGACTAGACCGGTATATATGTTATTAGTAGCAGCAGCACTGTCAAATATAGATTTATATTCCAGGGTTGTAGCTTCTCCAAGAGCACGTGGTGCATATCCTCACACTGCTGTGCCTATAGCTCTCTGCAGCCAGTGTAATAACAATTACCTTTATATAGCACACAGATTCCGCAGCGCTGCACAGAGCTTCACATCCAGTCCCTGTCCCCATGGGGCTCACATCTAATCACCACCTACCAGTATGTTTAGGAGTGTGGGAACAAACCATCAGGACCCAGAGGAAACCCACACGAAACAACGGAGAGACATACAGAACTCTTTGCAGATGTTGCCCCTGTAATATATTGGTCCCTGATGTGTGGGTTTAAACCTTTGTGTATGTTACTAGTAGCAGCAGGACTGTGAAATATGGATTTATATCCCAGGATTTTAGCTTCTCTAAGTGCACTGGGAGCATGTCCTCACACTGCTGTGCTCTTAGAACTCTGCACAGCCCCTCACAACCCGGTGAGCTGGATATTTATATATGAACTATCTTAACTTACTCTTTAAGTGCTAATGTAATTTACCACTGGAACGTATCTTCCTATAGAATTCATAAGTTTTGGTGTCCGGAGATGGGCATCGAGTGACTCTATTATGAAGTCATTTTATGAATTATCGAAAACGCTGCGATAACACTGCTCCAAATTTAATGAGTGCTGAACCGAGGCACCGTTATACATGTTTTTAGAGTGGGGAGGATGTTCAATGCTCAAAGAGCAAGCATGTGGTACAGGTACACCACCGACCACCCCCCCCACCCTCCCCACCCCCGCCCCCCCCCCGCTGTACTTGGATAGAGATCAGTTCCAAGAATATGACCCAAATACCGTTCTGCTGACTTATAACAATTACGTATGATTACAACAGCTCTCCCAGGGACTAACTACCGAACCTCGCTGCATCTATATGATCAGATCTGCGACCAAGTTCCCATTTAAAGGAGACTTCCCATTGCAAAAAGGTGCATAACCCTTAAATCCAAAAGAACCCGAGAGAGCTGCCGAGTTGGCTTTAATTCGTCTGGACTCAATGGTTCTTGCACACTAAGAATGTGTACATCTCTGCAGACTGGGTCATTGGTAATAAAGGGGAAATGGAATCCACGTAACATGAACATCATGCCCCTCTGCGGGAACCCTATGGTGTCATTTACTAATGGCACCGATCGCGTTGTTCCCGACGTGGTTACACCAAAGATTTTCCGATTTGGCGCCGATTTGTACCTTAATGCCCGCTTGTTGGCGCACACCTAGATCGAGTGGGTAGTGCGCATCCGGCGCTGGCATGCACGCGAACGGAAATCGGGGGGCCTGCCGGAGCGGCTAAAACCAACACTTTTTCGCTGAACATACACACACGGCCGCATTTTAAACCGAAAATGTGTCGCATTGGTGAAGCGCTTACCTTCAACCTGGTCCAGTCGGGTTGACGGCGCGATGAGATGATTTTCAGCTGCAGCAGCGCCACCTGGTGGACGTCGAGGAAACTAACCTTCATAAATCCCGTCCGATCAGAAACTCCTGTTCAGGAGAACGCGCCGCTGGAGTCGCAAATTGGACCGGGTAAGTGAATCTTCTGCCCCTAATTGTTATTGCCTGGAGGTCCTGGTATACTTTTTGTCATCTCATTATCGAAGCGGTTGTGAATACATCATTCGTCCTGGGGCACTTGCAGGGAAGATCTCCTCACGTCTCCGCCTGGCGCCCTATATATCAAGAGCGTAGTCGCTGGAGGGCCGTAGCCCCGGGGGGGGGGGATGTTGTCCGTCATAGGGGGGGGTGGGGTATGTGTGATCATCAGTAGGGAGGGGGGGGGGGACTGTGGCTATCATCAGTAGGGGGAGGCTGTGGGGGGGGACGTGGTGATCATCATTAGGGAGGGGTGGGGGGACGTGTGCATTCATCATAGGAGGGGGGGGGACGTGTGATCACTAAGGATGGGACAAAATGGTCAGTAGTGGGAGGGGGGGGGAAACGTGTGATCTCATAGGGAGGGGGTGGGACTGTGCATCAATAGAGGGTGACGTTCAAGTTAGGTAGGGGGGGGGGACATGTGGATACGATGGCAAAGTAGGGATTGTACGTTTACCAATACACAAGCACCTGACCAAGCCCCTTGTTCACTGCTAACTCTTTAATAGACCTAGACTTGTGTTAACCGTTGTTGCACACGTTCACACTATCCTAAATATCTGACCGGACAAGCGCCAAGGACATGTGACACCAAAGGCACAGCCTCTTTATGGGATGTCTGCGCCACCCGCGGATTCAAACCAAACACAACAAAGCGGGAGGACACGCTGTCAGAGCTCGGGACTTTCTGCCGAGATGAACCAGAAGATGAACCCAACCAATCCTTAAAGTGGACGGTCACCAATTTTTAATCCCATCAGACTACTACCCCCTTATGGAAGGGGAATGAAATGGCCTTTCTGGAATCCCCTTTGTATCAGTGGAAATCTCACCCCACTTTATCTCATAATCATTTCCCTATTCCTTTCCTCCAATGTCATGAGCAAAGACGAGTCATATTTACCTGACACAAAGTCTTACTCCGGTCGCACCTGGGCCCCCCCCCTCCTCTACATGCTCCTTTGCCCCCCCCATCCGATGCTCAGGCCACCGCAGCCTGTGCCCCCCCCTCCTCTCCTGGCCACCTGTGCCCCCCCCTCCATAAGGCACTGTCCCCCTGCTCCTCCTCCTGGAGTGCCCCACACACCCCCTCCCTGGCAGTGCGCTTGCCTGGCACCCCCCCCCTCTCCGGCACCTGTGCCCCCCCCCCCTCAACCTGCGCACCTGTGCCCCCCCCCCCCGACCTTGCCCGGCTACCTGGCCCTGTCCACGCCCCTCAACCCCTGGCAGCCTGTGCCCGCCCCCCTCCTCTCCTCAGCCTGTGCCCCCCCCCCTCTCACTTCCTGGCAGCCTGTGCCCCCCCCTCACCTTGCACCTGTGCCCCCACCCCTTGCATCCTGCACCTGTGCCCCCCCTTCTCCTGGCACTCGGTGTTTTCCCCCCTCACCTGGCAGCTCTGATGCCCCCTCCTCACCTGTCCAGCCTTCCCGGTGCCCCCCCTCTCCGGTCAGCCTGTGCCCCAAGCCCCCTCCCTCCTGCACCTGTGCCCCCCCCCCCCTCCTCACCTTCGCCTATCCTGCTCCGCGGAGCCTTGTCACCTGCAGCACTTGTCCCCCTCCCTCACTCCTGGCAGCCTGTTGCCCCCCTCTTCCTGGCGCCGGGTTGCCCCCCTCACCTGGCAGCCTGTGCCCCCTCGCGCCCCTCCCTGCAACCTGTGCCCTCCCTTCCTGGCGCCATGTGCCCGTCTTATGTTATTCATGAGGGAAAGCGGAGGCGGCTGGTGATACCTGAACATGCAAACCTGACCGCGGGAACACAAAGCCGGGCGCTATTTTTACCAGCGGGTGACGATAAGAATAATGGGGCCACAGTTCTCTGCGCGCAGACATAGGAAGCTTTATCTCGGGGTTTTACTTTTATGTTTACCCATTCTTACTTCCTCCGTCTTCTCGCTCTGATACTTATTTATGGTTGTGGTGTGCCCCACAAGAAATTTGGGATACTTTGTTAACTATTTCTATAAATGTCGGATTTATAGTTTGAGGTTTATATTTCTCATTTTTTGTGCATCTCTATTTCTGTATGCGATACCAGGTAGTTAGTTTAGCACCCAATTATTAATGATCTTAGAAACATAATCCCCATATAGGACAGCTCCACATTTTTTTTACACACTGTGCCACTAGATGCTCCCTAGTTAAAGGGATGTGTCAGCACAATGTGGACCATACAGACTGCCGCATGATCATACCTGTATATATGTTATTAGTAGCAGCAGCACTGGGAAATAGATTTATATTCCAGGGTTGTAGCTTCTCCAAGAGCACGTGGTGCATATCCTCACACTGCTTGCCTATAGCTCTCTGCACCCAGTGTATAAATTACCTTTAATATAGCAGCACAGATTCCGCAGCGCTGCACAAGCTGTCACATCCGTCCCGTCCCCATGGGGCTCACATCTAATCACCTACCGTATGTTTGGGAGTGGGGAAAAACCGAAGGAACCCAGACACCACACAAACACGGAGAGAACATACAACTCTTTGCAGATGTGCCCTCGTAATTATTTCCCGGTGATGATGTTTGTTTAACTTGTGTTTTTCCTGAGAGCAGTTGATGGGATGTTAAACTTGGATTTATATCCCTAGACTTTTTCGCTTCTCTAAGTGCCCTGGGAGCATGTCCTCACACTGCTGTGCTCTTAGACTCTGCACAGCCCCTCACAACCCGTGTGAGCTGGGATATTTACTATGAACTATCTTAACTTGCTCTTTTTAAGTGCTAATGTAATTACCACTGGAACGTATCTTCCTATAGAATCTAGATTTTGGTGTCCGGAGATGGGCATCGAGTGACTCTATTATGAAGTCTTTGTATGAATTATCGAAAACGCCTGCGAACCACTGCTCCAAATTAATGAAGTGCTGAAGCCATGAGCACGTTATCACATGTTTTAGAGTGGGGAGATGTTCAATGCAAAGAGCAAAGAGCACAGCAGTGTAAGGACAACCACCACCACCCCCCAACCCTCCCCCCCCCCCCCCCCCCGCTGTACTTGGAGAAGATACAGTCCAAGAATATGAACCCAAATATCACAGTTCTGCTGCTACTTATAACATATGTAAATGTATGATTACACAGCTCTCCAGGGACTATACCGAACACTGGCTGCAGTCTATATGATCAGATCTGCTGACAAGTTCCCTTTAAAGGAGACTTCCCATTGCAGAAAAAGGTGATAACCTCTTAAATCCAAAAAGACCCGAGAGAGCTGCCGAGTTGGTTTTCGCTCTTGTGGCCTTTAATTCTCCGGATCAATGGTTCTTCCACTAATAATGTGATGACATATCCTGCAGACTGGGTCATTGGTATATAAAGGGGAAACATGAAATCAGGCCCCCTCGGGAACCCTATGAGGGTCATTTACTAAGGGCCCGATTCGCGTTTTCCCGACGTGTTACCCGAATATTTCCGATTTGGCGCGATTGTACCTGAATTGCCCGGCGTTTTGGCGCACCCTGAGTTTGTGCGCATCGGCGCTGGCATGCACGCGACGGAAATCGGGGGGCCTGGCCGACGAAAACCCACTTATTTCGGAAACACCGCCGCATTTAAAACCAAATGTGTCGCTTGGGAAGCGCTACCTTCACCTGGTCCAGCTCGGTTATTCGGCGCGATGAGATGATTTTCAGTGCAGCAGCGCCACCTGGTGGACGTCGGAGGCAAACTACCTTCATAAATCCGTCCGACCCGAATCTGTTCAGAGAACGCGCCGCGGGATCGCAAATGGACCGGGTAAGTAAATCTGCCCCTATATGTTTATTGCCTGGAGGTCCTGGTATATTTTTGCATCTCATGATAAGAAAGCGGTTGTAATACATCATTCGTCCTGCGGGGGCACTGCAGGGAACCTCCTCACTCTCCGCCGTGTGCTCCCATAATCAAGAGCGGTCGCTGGAGGAGCCGTTAGCCACGGTGGGGGGGGAGAATTTGTGTCAGTAGGGGAGGGGGGGGGTAGTGTGATCATCAGTAGGGAGGGGGGGGGGGACGTGTGATCATCAGTAGGGAGGGGGGGGGGGGACGTGTGATCATCAGTAGGGAGGGGGGGGGGGACGTGTGATCATCAGTAGGAGGGGGGGGGGACGTGTGATCATCAAGTAGGGATGGGGGGGGGAGTGGGACGCGGGAGGGGGGGCGTGGATCATCAGTAGGGAGGGGGGGATGTGATCATCAGTAGGGAGGGGGGGGGGACATGTGATCACAGTAGGGATTGTACGTTTACATACAAGCACCTGACAACCCTTTTCACTGACTTAACTCTTTATATCCTAGACTATGTTCCTTGTTGCACAGTTCACTATCCTAAATATCTGACCGTGACAGACGCCAAGGACATGTGACACCAAAGGCACAGCCTATTTATGGGATGTCTGCCCCACCCCGGATCAACCAAAACACAACAAAGCGGAGGACAGCACGCTGTCAGAGATCGGGACTTTTCGCCGATGAGACAAAGATGAACCCCAATCCTTAAAGGACGGTCACACAGATTTTATCCCATCAGACTACTACCCCTTATGGAAGGGGATGAAATGGCCTTTCTGGAATCCCCTTTTGTATGTGAAATCTCACCCCTTATCTATAAACCATTTCCTCCAAGGTCAAGGCCAAAGACGATCATATTTACCATGACACCATTCAGTGTTTTTAATAGCTGAGAGGGCGGGTCACTTAAAGGAAACCTACCGTTAGATTTGATGCTTTATGAAGCAAACATACCATGAGACTGCTGTAGCTACACTGATGCAGGGTCAGATCTTTGTTAATCCCTGAGCTGAGTGGTTTTGCTGATAAAACAGATATAACATTATGATAATAAGGCTCTGTCTCTTCTATGGCTCCTTCAGCACTTCTCCTAGCAGGTGAGTTATTCTCTGCAGGAGAGGATGATGTAATCCCTGGGTTGTACCTGAAGGCAGAATAATCAATTGCTGCACCTTCCCCCAGCTGCTGTGTATGAGTGATCCAGCTCAGGTTGATTAGTCAAGCTCCATGTGTAATGAAAAGCTGTGTAATGTGTTTATGTAGACATCCAGCTTTCCCAAGGTCCTGAATGTTATAATTGTTTTTTTAAGCAAAACCACTCAGCTCAGGGATTAACCAAGATATGATCCTGCATCAATGTAGCTACAGCATTCTCAGGGTATGTTTGCTTCATACTGCATCTAATCACATGGTAGGTTTCCTTTAAGACGCCTCTGAAATGCCTAGAAATATGCTGCTGGTGTCATATTAAAGATAAGATCTCATCCTTCAGATTTCATCAGTGAACAACAAAACCGGAGATACAGGAAGTTAAAAAAAGGGAGAAATAGGGGAAGATTTACCACGATGTACTCCCCACCAGGTGTGTTGTATTCGGCAGGTGTCTGCGCCCTGCAATCCATCCCAGTAAAGTTGCTTGATTTATCTCGGGTGTTTACTTCTTAGTCCATACTTCCTCTTCTGTCGCGCTCTACAACTTTATGGTGTGCGCACTACTACATACCTTGTAACACAGTCTACACCAGGAGAGGACTGTCATGCAATAGCCTTAGGGGGGCTCTTGGCCCATTATCACCTAGTGGAGCCTGGGATCCGGCTGCAGGCTCATTTGCATGCACAGTCCTTCTGGTAATGCCCTATTTAACTCATCATCTACATTGTAATCAACTCTTTGATTGTTGTTGTGGCCCCACAAGATTTGCATGTTTTTGATACTTGTGGGCTAATCTATATTTCTATAAGATGTAGGATGTTATGAGTTTTTGAGGTTTTATATTTCTCATTTTTGTGATCTCTATTTTTTGTACATCCAGGGTTTAGTGTGTTAGCACCCACTTAAACCGATCCCCATAAGGACAATCAGCATCCACATTTATATTTTACAAACACTGTGCCACTATAAGACCTGCTAGTTAAAGGGGAGTGTCAGCACATGGTGAACATGACAGACTGCCGCATGACTAGAACCGGTATATATGTATTAGTAGCACGCAGCACTGTGAAAAATCGATTTATATTCCAGTGGTTGTAGCTTCTCCAAGTAGCACGGTGGCGTGCATATTCACACTGCTGGTGTCCTATAGCTCTCTGCTAGTCAGTGTAATAACAAATTACCTTATATAGTATTGCGCACACATATTCCGCAGCGTCTGCACAGAGCTCTCACCATGCCATCCCTGTCCCCATGGGGCTGCACAATCTCCAATCACCACTCGTTACCAGTATGTTGGTAGTGTTGGGAACAAACGGATGGACCCAGAGGAACCCACGTAAACACAAACGGGAGAGAACACAGTACAAACTCTTTGCGATGTTGCCCTGTAATATCTGGTCCCTAGATTGTCTTGGGTTTAAACCTTTGTGTGATGTTCTCGAGTAGCAGCAGGACTGTGAATATGGATTTTTTTTATATCCCAGAGTCTTTTAGCTTCTCTAAGTGCACTGGGAGCATGTCCTCACACTGCTGTGCTCTTAGACTCTGGCACGCCCCTCACAGGCCCTGGTGACTGGGATATTTAGCTATAACTATCTTAACTTACGCTTTAAGTTAAGTGCTATGTTAGCTTTACACTGGTAAGTATCTCTATAGAATTCTAAGTTTTGGTGTCGCGGAGATGGGCATCGAGTGACTCTATTAATGAATCATTTTGGATGAAATTATCGAAAAACGACTTGCCGTAACACTGCTCCAAATTTAATGGAGTGCTGAAGCCAGGAGCAAGTTATCACAGTTTTTAGAGTGGGGAGGATTGTTCAATGCAAGAGCAAAGATCACAGCCGTGTAAGGACCCACCAAAAACCATTCCATTTGTAATTCCTATAACATGAAATCAGCCCCCTCGGGAACCCTAAATCTGTTATTGCCTGGAGGTCCTGGGTATATTTTATACACCTCATGATAAAAGCGGTTGTAATACTCTTCGCCTGCAGGGGCACTGCAGGGATCTCCTCACTCTCTTCCGTGTGTCCCATAGCATAGAGCGGATCGCTGAGGGCCGTAGCACCGTGGGGAGGTGGAGGGGGGGGGGGGGGGGGGTTGGAAGTGGGTATAATTGGGTTGGGATTTGGGGATTGGGGGGGGAATTGGGTTGTTGGGGGGGGTTGGGGGTCTGATGGGTTTGGGGGGGGGGGGTGTGGGACCCGAACAGTGATCATCATTAGGTAGTGGTTGGGTACACGTGATCATCAGTAGGGAGGGGGTGGGGAACACGTTAGGTCATCAGTAGGGAGGGTGGGGGGACACTTTATGAAATCATTATTGGAAGGAAAAAAAAGGAGGACACACTCGATCATGCAGTAGGTATTGTACTTTACCTACAATCACCTACAAACCCTTGGTCACTGGGACCATTAACCTTTAGTATCCTAAACTATGTTCCTTGTTGCACATTTTTTACTATCCTAATATCTGACCGAGACAGAACGCCAGGACATGTGAACAGCCAAAGACACATACCTATTATATGTGTGTCTGCCCCCCCGGATCACCAAACCAACAAAGCGGGAGCACAAGCTGTGCATGAATCATGTGTGACTTGTCTGCAGGAGGTGACAGTATGAACAACACAATCCTTAAAAGGAGGTCACACATATTTTATCCCCTCAGACTGCTACCCACCCCTTATGAAGGGGATGAAATGGCACTCTTCTGGAATCCCCTTTTATTGTGAAATCTCACCCACTTATCTAGAAATCATTTCCATTCGCTCCAAGGTCCATGAGCACCAGAATAGTCATATTTGCCTGACACGAGTCAGTTTAAGAGCTGCGAGGGGCGGGTCACTTAAAAACGGAGTAAAAAACCTACGACATTTGATTTGATGCCTTAGGAAGCAAACATCCTTGAGATGCTGTAGCTACACTGATGCAGGATCATGATCTTGGTTAAAATCCATGAGCCGAGTTGTTTGGCTGATAACACAGATAGAACATAATGATAACGAGGCTCTGACTGTCCCTTCCATGGCTGGTTCAGCACTTTCCAATAGATGTGAGTTTAATTCCTCTGCAGGAGAGGATGCTATGTAATCCCTGGGGTTGTACACTGAAGGCAGAATAAATCAATTGCGCACCAATTCCACCATCTCCATCGTGTAAATTGATCCACGCTCATGGTGATGTCAAGCTACCATGTGTATGAAAAGCTTGTATGTGTTTATGTCTACGATCCAAGACTTTCCAAGTCTGAATGTTTTATAATTGTTTTTTTAATGCAAACTGGCTCACTCAGGGATTAACCAGGATAGGAAACTGCATCAGTGTAAGCTACAGCATTTCTCAGGGTATGTTTTGCTTCATACTGCATCAAATCACGGTAGAGTTTTCCTTTAAGAAGACCCTCTGAAATGCCTAGACATATGCTGCTGTGTCATATTAATAGAATACGTCTCATCCTCGAGATTTCATCAGTGACAACAAAACCGGAGATACAGGAAGTTAAAAAAAGGGATAACTAGGGGAATATTTACCACAACGATTACTCCCCAGACCAGGTTTGTTGTATTCGGCAGGTGTCTGCGCCCTGCAATCCATCCCAGTAAAGTTATAGCAGGTGCACAGGCGTCTGGTCCGCTCCACCGCTGGCCACTCCCCCTCCACGCCCACTTAGAGTGGAGGTGGCTTGAAATGACGGTAAAAACATTTACCATTACTAGAGGTTCGCCAGTAATTGTGATTATTTCAGTGCTTGTACTGTCTGATAAACCCACCTCCTCCCATATCCCTGGTTCTGGAGCCCATAGAAACACAAAAACTGTCTGAAAGATGAGATTCTTATCAAAAGCAAATTTCTAGATACTATAGAGCAAAAGATAGGGGTGTCCGAAGTGACACTCTCCCTGCAGCCTCTAAACTTGACTTGTCTCAGGCAAAATATGACTCTTCTCTGCTTATTTTCACATGATTTTGAAGGAGATGTCACTCAAAACAGAGGATTCTAGAAAGGAGTTAATGGGAGGGCGCTGGGAGTTGATTGGATAAGATCTGGTGACTTGGGATTTGTGTCCATGAGAATGCAAGGAGAATAAAAGTTATCAACATTAGGACCACCCCTCATGCACACCGCAGGCAGTGATAGGTATTGTCCCCGGAGAAATGTGTCATCAGGCCTTTGTGTGTGTTATTAGTAGCAGCAGGACAGTGAAAAATGTATTTATATTCTAGGATTGCAGCTACTCTAAGTGCACTAGAGGCATGTCCTCACACTGCTGTGCTCTGTGCCTTCAGCTGCTCTACAGCTGAGTAACTGTTACAGTGTAGAACTTGAGGACCCACAAGTGTAACTCACTAAGTTGGCCTGAATAGTTATGTCCCAGCCATGACTTCCCCTCTCGCTCCTCATACATCCAGTAACAGCTACAAAATACTTTCACTTCATAATGGACATATTTGGTAAAAAATAACAGCAAAACATGCAATTCCTCCAGAAGTGTCTGCTGCCCCACAACCCAGAACGCTGACCAATAATACATACCTCAGCTGCTGCAGAACCTCATCATACACACCTCAGCTGCTGCAGAACCTCATCATACACACCTCAGCTGCTGCAGAACCTCATCATACACACCCCAGCTGCTGCAGAACCTCACCATACACACCCCAGCTGCTGCAGAACCTCATCATACACACCCCAGCTGCCGCAGAACCTCATCATTCCCACCTCAGCTGCCGCAGAACCTCATCATTCCCACCTCAGCTGCCGCAGAACCTCATAATACACACCTCAGCTGCTGCAGAACCTCACCATACACACCTCAGCTGCCGCAGAACCTCATAATAATGGTGATGGTAGAACCTCCTCTCCTCTAGGTGTAGAGGATGCCCCCTGTCTATGGTGATGGTAGAACCTCCTCTCCTATAGGTGTAGAGGATGCCCCCTGTCTATGGTAATGGTAGAACCTCCTCTCCTCTAGGTGTAGAGGATGCCCTTTGTATATGTTGATGGTAGAACCACCTCGTTAAGGTCACAGGCCTATATATCAGTAGGGATCATTAGAAATATCTTCATCCCCATAAATTTTTACACCATAATTAGATCTCCATTCCATGTGGTGGGATGTGATGGTTGACCTGTTGCGGCCAACCACTGAATAAAAAGTCAATGCATTAGGTAATACTCCATACCGATGACAGAGGGGTTAAAACCACAAACTCTGATGCAGATGTCAGACCCTTGTATAAAGCTGTCACATGAGTGCTACAGTGATGTCACTCAGTCTCAGCCTCTGCTCTACTCACTTCCTACTTAGACAAGTAGGGACACCCAGACGCAGGGGTCTAGAAGTTGTAATAATGATGCATGAGGCTTCTTTATGGGATAATTGCTCCTATGTGACACAAGGGTTTGCTGCCCAGTCATTTGCATCTGTCAGCGATGTAGTAGCTGACAAATAATCAGGACAGGACATTACTAGACGTAGCTGCAAAATCATGAGCATGATGAATGCTCACCGTAAGAATAGACAGAAGACAAATACGATGGAGGAAACCAGGATCTCATAGACTATGATAACCAGTTATGAGATGTGCTCCTATAGATACTCTTTTCTCTGGTTACTATATGGAGGTCCTAAAATGGGGCAAGTTAGAACTTCTGGATGAAGTTTTGAAGTTCTCTTAATTGAGGTCTTCTATAGTTATGATATGGGTCTTCTTAGATTATTCATTTTAGAGTACATCTGCTAAGTCCAGCTCTATGTTCCCCAAGGCTCATGATAAGGCAGGCATTTTTCTCTACACATATGAGTGGCTCTACAGTCTTGAGGATCTTAATGGCTCATAAGAGTACCAGATGATCCTTCAGTGGACCCAGACTGCTACCGTGATGGACCAGGAGAAGATAATCTAATCTGGAACTTGTGGCACAGTCACCTGAGGCTCAAGTAGATGAAGAGATGCATAGATTCATTGTGGATGGAGGGTGGGTCCTCAGCATCATCACCACCGGTGAGCCCATGGTCCAATACTCCATACTGGACAGGAAGCAAGTAGGCTAAGGTGTCTTAAACATCATAGTCTTATCAGTCAAAAAATAATAACAACAAAGTCGAAACAAAGTCCACCACTCCGAGACTGAAGTTTTCAGACATGACCTTGAGATTCCTGTCATGTGCATTGAACAGGCAGAGGAGATGATGAAATACATGGAGGAGACTGAGACACAAGCACACAGGCTGCTGTCCCCACACCTATTTCACATTACCTTGCTCCCTGCCAGCATTGTGTAGTGAGTCCTGGGGGAAGGGGCAGCTGCATCCTGTGTGCCCGTGTCTCAGTCTCCTCTCCTCCAAACTCATCCAGCTCCTTCCCCACTTCCTGTCATGTGCATTGAAC